>JAQQSU010004005.1:0-14203 GCA_028627135.1 Pseudochirops cupreus | reverse complement strand
ATATACATACACACACACACACATATGAGAAATGAGGCCTTTATCAGGGAAATTTGCTGTAAAAAGTTTTAATATTGGGGTGGCTAGGTGGTGCAGTGAATAGAGCACCAGCCCTGGAGTCAGGAGGACCTAAGTTCAAATCCAGCCTCAGACACTTAATGCATACTAGCCATGTGACCTTGGGCAAGTCACTTAATTCCAACTGCCCTGCCCTCCCCATTCCAAAAAAGCAAAAAAAAAAGTTTTAGTATTATGTCATTGTCTATGGTACCATTTAACAAAATTTAGTTTCCCTGATTTTTCTCTTTGAATTAGGTCTATTTTTTGCTTTTGTCTGAAATCACAATTGCTACCCCTGACCTTTTTCACTTTAGCTGAAGCACATTAAATTCTGCTCCAGTCCTTCATTTTATTTCTGTGTGTGTCATTCCATTTCAAGTGCGTCTCTTGTAAACAACATATTGTTGGATTCTGGTTTCTAATCCATTATGCTGTCTGCTTCTGTTTTATATGGGTGAGCTTTTCCTGTTCACATTCACAGTTATGACTACTTATTATGTATTTCCCTCCGTCCCATTATCTTCTGCTTCTTTCTCTCTTGTCTCTCCTCAAAAGTCTGTTTTTATGTAGTATATTTGTAGATATTTATAATTCAGTAGTATTCAACTTTTCATGACCCCATGGACAGACAATTTTTTTTCCATGATATTTTCTTGTCAAAGATACTGCAGTGGTTTGCTATTTCCTTCTCTAGTGGATCACCTTCTTGTTGTCAGAACACTCCACTATAAACTATCTGTCTTGGGTAATCCTGCACAGCATAGCTCATACTTTCATTGAGCTAAGTAAGACCCAATGGAAGGCCTTTTCTAGGCAAACAAGGGTTTAGTAACTTGCCAGGATCACAAAGGTAATGTCTGATGCTGGATTTGAACTTGGGTCTTCCTATCTCCAGTATAAGCATTCTTTCCACTCACCATCTAGCTATAGATAGATAGATAGATACATAGATAGATAGATAGACAAACAGACTGATAGATAGGCAGATCTTTGACACACAGGACAAATGGATAACGAGTTTGTCCCAGGCTCCTTTAATGACCTCAGACTTTTCCCAGAAAAAAAATGCAGGTAGATTTCAGCTATCTATAAGAAGATACTTCCTAATGCTCAGAATTGTTTAAAATAGGAAGGAGATACCTCAGGAGGTAATGATCTCCCTTTCACTAAAGGGTGTCATACAGAGCTTAGATGACCAGTTGTTGGATATCGTGTAAAAGGGAATGATTTTTAGACGTGGGTGACACTAGATGTCCCCTGAGATTTCTTTCAATTCTGTGATTCTGGGATCTTGCAATTTTGTGGATTAGAGAAGATGAATTACCCTAATGTCAGCTCTGTGATGGCTAAAAAGTTGTCTTTGACTACTTGTGTTGGTTTGGAGAAGCAGAGAGGAAGTTTTCTCCTAACTAAAGCACTTTCTTAAAATCAGTGGTGATTTACAGGTGCCAGTCTTCCTTTCCTTATCTTTTGAGGAAGAGTAAGGGACATGTAAGAATACCTGGAACAACAAGAATTACTTCCTAAATGTTTTTACTCAAAATAATGAGAATCTGGCTCCCTCAACCAGAGAATAAGTTTTTCCTTCTACTCTTGTTTCCTCTCCATTTTAGGGGCCTGACAAAGACAGTCACACTACTATTATTTATAGCCCTGCAAATTCCATAGCCAGGAATTTTGTCCCTTCTCCTAACAGAGTCTATGTAGAGTTCAGAAAATTGGCATTTAGAGAGCAAGAGTCTATATATTGCAGAATCTGAGCAGGCTGAGGGGATGACCGGCAGAACCTGTAGCCTTCTAGATCTTTAAGTGCCACCTTTTGACTGAATCTAAATTTTAATGCAGCCTTGAGGCCACAAATGGCCTTCAAGATCCTTGAGTGTGACCTTTTGACTGAATTCAAAAGACCACACTTAAGGATCTAGAAGGCCACATGTAGTCACAAGGCTGTGGGTTCCCCACCCCTACCTAGGCCTTACCATGTGCTCAATCCTTCAGACCCCTCAGGAAGTACCATTTGACTTGTCTATATACCCTTAGGCCCCCTGGGCCTTTCCATGAGCTTTGCAGCTAAATTCTCACCTATAGTTTGTAGATTCACTCCCTTAATTAGAGTGCGAATTCCTTGAGAGTAGGGACTATCTCACTTTTCTATTTGTACCTATAGCACTAGCACAGTGCTATATACATAGCAAGCACTCAGTATTTACTTTTACATTCATATATTCATTCATATATATGCCAATATTATCTCAACTCACCCTCTTCCATATAAATATTCACTTGTATTACACATCCAGGGGCTAGTTTCTCCAATCATATCCCAGTTGGCAGCTGTGTGCCAGTTCAGGTCCCCAAAGCCTTGGGCACCAATGTCTCCTTTGCTGAAATCAGCACTGGATATAGTGCCTAGTGGGGTGACATAAAATAACAGAAAAATATGAAGTTTCTGAAGGGAGAGAAAAGCTACTTCTGGGAAGTAACTTTCCTCTTGTTTCCAGAATACTTCATTTTTGTCAAATTCCTAAGATCTCTTTATACATCTTTCCACCTTCTAGATGCACTTTATCCTGGACTCTCAAACAATAATTTACTCAGCAACTATTCATTCGGTATCTACACTGTTCTCAGCAATAAATTACTATGGGTTAGGTTCGAGGGTGAGTATGTAAAGCTCTATCAGTTGTAGACGTATAATATGGGCTGCCTTCCCTCGTTAAAACATCATTGGACAGAGGAGACAGTAATGAGGAAGAGACAAAGCAAGTTGTAAAGTCAAATAAAGAAGCTTTACAAAGTTTGAAGAAATTTCAAGAAGACAGTGACTAATAAAGGTTCAAGTGACCAGTGATCACAGGACAACAGATTAAGAGCTAGTCTAGAACTCATTGAAACCAATGCTGTCATTTTACAAATGAGAAAACTGAGGCCCTAGGAGGTTTAAGTGATTTGCCCAAGGCTACATGATTGGTAAGTATTTGAGGTGGGGTTCACTTTACAACCATATCTTTGTAACTTCAACTCTGGCCTTCTATTCACCACCCCTGTGGTATCAAACTCAAATAGGAATGGGGGCCACTTAACTGTGTATAATGATCTCTGAGAATCCTATATTCTATTGACATATACAATTACGCATATTAATATTAGTTATGCTTTATTTTATTCTTATTTGTTTTGTTAAATATTTCCCAATAACATTTTAATCTGGTGCAGACCACATTTGGGAGTGTTGCATGCCCTCAGGCCAGTCATTTGACACCTCTGCACTACAGCATGCTTTTTCTCGATGTCTTCACACAAATGAAGAGATGAGAGTTGCATTCTGAAGGATACTTAAGGTTTGGCTGGGTAGAAGGAAGAAAGAAGGAGGAGGGAAATTACAATAGCATAGGCAGTAAGGTAGGAATAAATTTGGTGTGCTCATGGAACATTAAATTCAATGTAGATAGTATATATTGGGAGAATAGTGGAAAATACAATTGGATAAATAGAGGAGGGATTGAAGGGACTAGGTGATGCAGTGATTAGGTGGTGGCCCTGGAGTCAGGGAGATTTATCTTCTTGAGTTCAAATCCAGCCTCAGACACTTACTAACAGTATGACCCTGGGCAAGTCACTTACCCCTGTTTGCCTCATCTGTAAAAAGAACTGAAAAAGGAAATAGCAAACCCCTCCTGTATCTTTGCCAAGAAAACCCCAAATGGGGTCATGAAGAGTCAGACATGACTGAAAAACAACTCAACAACAACAAAAAGAAGATAGAGTACATTTAAAGTTGCCCAGAGGAATAAATAAATGCAGATTACTCCTTGCTTGTCTGATTAATTGATTCCTAGAAAAAAAAAAAAAACAAAGTAGCTTACACACATCTTGTGAAAAGATGAAATTACTTATCTGGTATCATTGGAAGGGACCCTAAGGAGGAATCTCAAATTACCAAGGCTCCTCCCAGTTCAAAATCTTATCTTCACATCATCTCTCTCCACTTTCTGTCATTATACAGTTTTAATTTCATTATTTTGCATCTTGAAGGACTTTACTCCTGAAGGAACTCCCAATAAAAAATAAATACATACTCAATCCACTACACTGTCCAGCCACCTCACTCAGGAGCTTACTGAGATAAATTACTTAACAGATAAACGAGAGTAAAACCCTGTACAAATGGCACATGGAGTAGGAAAAAGCCAGGATAAGGGAGAGGGGGAGACTTCTGAGGGCAAAAGAAAAGTATGATGGGGAATTTCCACACCACAGTCACCCAAACCCTAGAGCAGAAGCAGAAGGGACCACCCTGAGAAGGTGTTTGCCAGACATTCTGCCTGAACCAAAACCGTGAGTGAAGTGAAAAAAACGCAGCAAGAATCATAGAATTAAATTTTCCAGTCGGACAGGACCTCAGGGGTCATCTCTTGATCAAGAGACTCTTACCCTATTGGCTGGTGGTCATCTAGCATCCATTTAAATAAAGTGAGCAGGAAGCTACGATCTCATGGGGGAGCACATTTCCCTTTGAGGGTAGTTCTAGGATCTAGTTGCTGGCAAGGTTTTCTTTTCATAGGGCTAAAACTGCCTCTCTAAAACTTCCATTAATTACTCCTGGTGCTGACCTCTGAAACCGTGTAGATTGAATTGAATTGCTCTGACATGTGGTGGTCCTTCAGACACTTGAAGATTTCTATCATGTCGCAAATCTTCTTGTCTCACTCTAATCCACTGGTTCTCAACCTTCCTAATGCCCTGACCCTTTAATACTCATATGTGGGCGTATCTGCACGTGGGCAGACCCTCCTGGAGATGGATAGAGGAGCCGTCTCTCGGTTCCTAAAACCATCAGAAATTTGTGTTTTCCGATGGTCTTAGGTGACCCCTGTGAGAGGGTTGTTCGACCCCCAAAGGGGTCGTGACCCACAGATTGAGAACCGATGTTCTAATCCTATCTTGTCTATGTATGTCTTCTTTTCTCTAAACTAATAAATATGCCCAGATCTTTTAACTGATTTTCATACAGCCTGATTCTTTGGTTCTCTCTCTCTCTCTCTTTTTTTTTTGAGGGGAGAAGGCAAGGCAGTTGGGGTTAAATGACTTGCCCAAGGTCACACAGCTAGTAAGTGTTCTGTGTCTGAGGCCAGTTTTGAACTCAGGTCCTCCTGACTCCAGGGCCAGTACTCTATTCACTGTGCTACCTTGCTGCCCCTTTTTTGGTTCTCTTATGCTCCTAGCATCCCTCTTCTGAATTGACTCCAAATTACCAATAACCTTCCCAAAGGAGAGCAGCCATAACTGAATAGTAACATTGTAGATGTGTTCTCACCATGGCAGAGTACATTGGAATCATTACCTCCCTTGTTCTGGATGTTATGCTCCTCTCCCTGTAGCTTTTAAGCATTGTCTAATGGGACTGTCATCCCCCTCCTTTTGTAGATGAAGAAACCGAGGCCTTGACAAGTTAAGAGTTCTGTTACCTGGTATTACAGCCAGTCTCAGGCCACCCTATTGCATACCACCCCAGCATCACAAAAATTGGTCTCCTGAAGGTGATATCAGGTTTCTGTTGTAGAAAACAATTTGAGCTTCTTAAAGCCTCTCCTTGAATCCTTTGGCAAAAGCGATGTAAGCAGATTTCTCTCTTACAAGGAGCAGCAAGATGCCTTTGTTTGAAAAGCAGCCCACACCCTTCTTGGTTGCAGCTGTGACTCTTACATTAAGCCTGCGATGAAAGCCAGTCCTCCCCAGGAAGGATTTTAAGTCCTCTCTCTTGTCACCAGGGTGCTTCTATTTCTGCCAAACTCCCAGGTCCACTCTCTGTATCTTTCTCGAGCCCAAGTCATGTGAACTCCTCCCCCTCTAAGGATAACAGAGACAGGCTATAATACAGACACCAAGTTAGGAATGCAGCTGTGCAGGGAGAATAAGCATGCTCGGAATTATTTGTCAGTACAGGGTTATGCAATTCTTATCTTGTTCTCCTGTTTTTTGAAACTCCACTAACCAAGAAGGTACTATTTTCATGTTTACACTGTGACAGGGCAAAAAAAGTGCTTTTGGTGATTCCATATCTTCCTTTTAAAACTAAAATGCAGTTTAAATGAGTCTATAAACAGAGGTCTTGCTCTTCTGTGTTTCAGTGGGGAAGACGATGCAATCGATTTTCCAAGCTCTTAGTAGTATTAAAAAAAAAAGTCCCTTGAATATTTCAGAAATGGTAACTGTTAAAAATAGTTTTCAGTTGCTGGGTAAATACCAATTTGCCACAATTGAAAAGAAAATTTTAGCATGACTGTTTACACGTATCGTGGAGGGAATATTAACATCACCTTGAAGTATTTGCCATTGGGCTATGTGTGAAGGGGGAGAAATCTATGCTTTGCATAGTGTTTCAGACTTTGCATTTGTTATCTTGTGGTCATAAATATTAATCTGGGAGAATAATTAGCTTCTTAAATTTTGCAATTAGCCTTTCAGAGGTTGAGGTGGATCCTAATAAAAATAAGCCTTTTTTTTTAAGCTTCTCTGCTGCAAAAGCTATAGTCCTCTAATGTCTCCAAGGTAGTACCCATCTTTATTTAATCCTTTCCTGAAATAGGTATACTTTGCTCTAGTTCCATTTCTCTAGAGAGAGAGATCATCACCTTACACAACAGGGAAAACAGGTTTTTCCATTTTTAAAGCCTTGTCACCATCTATTTGAGAAATCATCCTCTGAAGTACCACAGGTTATTAGAAAGGCCATAGTTTAGCCCAGAGAAGATTGAGCCCCATCCAGGTTTATGAACTCATAACCTTTAGCTAAGAGAGGAAAGTCTCATAGAGGCCCATTGCCCAGGCTAAACTAGCATGTTTGAGTTGCATTGTTCTTCTGCAAGGAATTATTGATTTTAACTGGTGACATAGGCCCCAAGATCTGGGAGTTAAACCTTCTATTGATTAGGAGTCACAATTTAAGACAATGAAAATCTTTGTAGTAGATCTTCTACTAGTCCAAGGCAGTATAGGATGATGAGAGAGCTCTTTATTGGACCCAGAAAATCATTGTTCTGATCCAGGATTGGATAATTACCATTTGGGTGTCTCAACTTTCTCAGCTTCAGCTTATTCATCTGGTAAATGGAGATAATAATATTTTCGTCATTCTTCTCACAAGGTCTTAGAGAGGAAAATACTCTACATAGAAATGCCATAAATATGATACTTCTGTTATTATTACTCAATTTGGGAAAGCCCAAAGGAAATTTTATATTTGTATCCTCAAAACTTAGCACACTGCTTGGTTCACAGTACATGTTTAATATGTTTTCATTCACTTATTCATCCATTCATAAAGTACCTTAAGGTTTGCAAAGAGCTTTACATGTATTATCTCATTTGATCCGCCAGTTCAGGGAACTTTAAATGGAATTGAAATATTTTCTCCCCTCTGCAACACCTAGTCCTTCCTGGAGACCCAGAGTAGTCATGCTGATAGTCTAAGTGGAACCTCAAACTGTTTTTAGAAGAGAGTGGATCTTGACAGAGACTTCATCTCTATCCTGCTCTCAACCCCTCAGGGTCTTGATCTCAGGTCCCTGATCAATAATAGTACCACTGTATTGCATTTCTATGTTGTATTCTTTTCCACATGTTTTCTAGTCTATTATTTCAATTGTTCCTCCCAAGATCGTGTGAGATAGAACAGAATAAATTATTCTGAATCCAAACTTCACAGAACAAATCCCCTTAATAAAAGGATTTGTTCTGTAAAATTTGGACTCAGTCAAAAGGCTGCACTCAAGGACCTAGAAGTTCACATGTGGCCTCAAGGCTGCAGGCTCTCCAACCCTGAGCTAATCCAATCAAATTTAATCCAGTAAACATTTATTAAAAACCTACTGTATGCCTGGTACTGTGCTAAGAGCTGGGGTTATATTTAATAAAAAGACAGCCCCTGCCTTCAGGTAGCTTATAATGTAAAGGGATGAGACAATACACAAAAGGAGACAGGAAAGAGGGTGGGCAATGGTACACCAGGGGATAATCTGGTATGTCAGCAACATGTACCTCTGGATTGAAATCTCAGAGAATAGCAGATGCAAAGCAGGGTCAGCTGGGCTAAGATAAACTGCCTTTAGCTAATCAACTTACAAATAATAGGAAAAAGTCTTTGGAATCTGTGTGATCTGAACACTTAATGAGTAGCCAACAGTCATCCTTTCTATGTCTTTATTATGGATATGGCAATAAAGTTTCATTCCATTCATCTGCTGGAACATTCTTTGACATGGGTTGGACACACTCACTTATACAAGCACGTGTATACTCAGGTACACACATAGACACTCCTTCACCTTTTCTTCCTCTAAACTTTGTAACTGTGCTTCTGTTTTGGCCTGGGATAATCTAAGCTTCTTAAGTGCATTTTTAAAAGAATATATGAATATGGGCAACAGAAGAGCAACAATTATTTTAAATCCATGGAAAATCTTCTTTTCAAAAGCTTTTATTTTAGTCATGTGGTCAGCCTTCCCACTGTGTGATGGAGGTGCTAAGAAGTGAGCAAATGATTACTCATTGGCCAAGATAAAGAAAAAAATTTACATGTGACAATTTACTCCATATTAAGAGGCAACTGAGTATCAAAAGGCAAGCTGACCCTAGGCCAAAAGGAGGGAAAAAAATGAAAGAGAGAAAAAAATATATGCTGGGCTTCCCACACAGTTGTTTCAGTGTCTTATTCTTCCCTTTTTGGCATTTTAACATCAGATATCCAGTGATCTTATGCTCCCATTTGCCTTTACCAGATGCCTCATTGAGTAACCCTAACCAGGTCCCCTCTTCCTGGCATTCCTCTGTATTCTGGACACTTTCCCGTATAGTGTATTGGGAAGAGTTCTTGACTGAAATGGTAAATCCAATGGCAGTTGGGCTACTTACTGCCTGTGTGAAAGTGGAAAAATATTTCAACCTCTCTGAGCCTCAGTTTCTTAATTTGTATAATAATAGGGCAGGAATACTTCTATCTGGAAATCTAATGATCCTTCCATCCTGTTTCCCACTCCTTGTAGCGCTAATGCAATATTCATAGCGCCAATCATCACATAAATATACCTACATGGTGCTTGATCACAAAATATAATAGATTCTCCATATAGAAGACAGAAGCAAAACATTTATTCAGACACCAGAAAACTAAATCCCAACACCAGGAAACTGAATCCAACATAGTGACATAGAAATTAATGCACCACAATGTAGCAGAGAGCCACAGCATCCTTTAACTTTCCCACCAACCAAGAAAAGAGTGATATTTACTCACAAGCCTATCTCCCTCAGAAGAATCCTGTCCTCCCAGTCGTCTAGATTGCTCTGACTCCCAGCTTCCTGTGGGCTCTGCTCCACCCTTCAGCAAACTCCTCCCACCACAGGCTCCATGTGATTACATTCAACCTATTAGGGGACAGGGTTTATTTTCAAAGCAGGGAAGGTCTTCAAATTCCCTTAGGCTTATTTAGGGACAGGAAGGATCTTCAGATTCCCACTACCATTACACTTCTCTAAGCAAATCTTGCCTACCTTGTTCCGAATTCCCTTGGGACCCTTCATCTGCAAAGCCTAATCTTTTAATGGGATACTTCCAGTATTATTGAGACAAGAAATTCTCTGATGGTGGGGATGTCAGACATCCATGATGGGCTAGTTCAGGTAGATATTTTTGAAAGAAAGGAGTATTTCTCTCTAGGGGTAGCTAGGTGACACAGTGAATAAAGCACAAAATTTAGAATTTAGAAGAATTGAATTGAAATCAGGATAACAAAGAGTTCTCTACAGGCTGGATCATTGGACCAAGTCTAATAAGATGAAAAAAAGATAAATGCAAATCATAAAATTGGGTTCAAAAGAAGAAACCATGGCTAGACAAGAGTTTGTCAGAAAAAGAAGAGTTTATTGGACTGCAAGCTCAAAATGAGTCAGTACTGTGATGGAGCAGCCATAAAAAAAGCTGCTATGATTTTAAGTTGCTTTAATAGTCATAGCATCAAGGATAAGGAAAGTGATACTACTACTGTACTCTTCCAAAATCAAACCACATCTAGAGTAGAGCATTCAGTTCTAGAAGAAAGTCAGTAAACTGGGTTGGGGGGAACTTTCCATGCTGATAAGTCACATAGGTGACCTGCCTCCACACCCTCAAAAAAATCACATTGATATAGCACTATGTGACTTAAAAAGCATTTTTACTTTGATGGCCCTGTGATAGGTAAGGCAAATACTATTATTCCCATTTTATTGATGAGGAAGTTGAAATTGGTATGGGATTAAGCCAAATCTTGAACCCAGGTTTCCAACTCTAAAGCTAGTTTTCTTTGCTTATATGATGTACTGTATGATACTTCAAAAATTCTTTTTAGTGATGAGATTTACAGGTTTCCTTCAGTTTCTGGTCATTTTAGGCACAGATATGTTTGAATTTAAAATGGCCTCTGGAGCAGTACTTGGAGTATTCATCTTTCCCCAAATTTGTTAAAATGTATTGAATGTTATAGAGAAGATTCTAGTTTTGGGATCTTATTACATGACGATGGTCTGTGTATGAACACATGTGGGATTTATCTGAATTTAAAGAGAAGTATGAACAGGATACAAGGCCTTGAGACCAATCCATATGAGTATCATTTGATAGAACAAGAGGTATTTAACCTGAAGAAAAGATGACTAAGGGGAGGAAGGGGACACATTACCTCTTTTCAAACATCAGAAGGACTATCATATAGAAAGGGTGATAAAAATTGGTCTGCTTGGCCCCTAGGCCTCAAAGCTAGAAGCAACTGAGGCTCCCAGTAAGAACAAGCAAGAGAACAACAATTAAAGCCATGTGAAAGTGAAATTTGATATGAACTAACAGTTGATAATTTTGCCTTTGTGAGACTTAGCCTTCAGGGACAAATTAAATCAAAAATAGGATCGACTACAGATTCTCTCTCCCAAGCAGTCTTAAAACAAAGACTGACTGGTCACTTCTCTGGTATATTGAAAAGGGAATTCCCCTTCATAATTGATTAGAGTTGATAGTCCCAAACTCATTTAAATTTGGATTCTACAATTCTCTGGGACTATAACGAAGTCACAGATTCTTGGGACCTCCATTTCCCAGTCTGCACAGGGAGGGTGCTAAGACAGTGGTGTCAGTCTCAGATAGAAACTGGGGCCACTAAACTGTACCTAAGGCCTGTAGCTGCACACTGACTTAGAAAACCACACATTAATATTGCCTATGTTTTATTACATCTTTATTTATTTTGTTAAATATTTCCTAATTACATTTTAATCTGGTTCAGTCCCACTCAGAAGTGTTGTGGACCTCAGGGAATGTGTTTGTCACTTCTGTGCTAGATTACTTGATCCAAAGAGCCTTCCCAAGGCTAATACTCTATGGGTGTTTCTGTAGTTCCATAGTTCCTAGTTATCTACATGTGTGTCCTTACACAAACACACATGTGCATTCGTAATTGGATATGGATTTGTTTCATTACATTCACTCAGTCATGAGTTTCTGCACTAAATAGCCCCCTGGGGCCAAAATAAAAAAAAAATCAGTAATCAACATACCACTTTCAAGTATAGAGTACCGACCTATTTATAAAAGGAAATTAAGTAAAACCGGTAATTATAACAAGCATACAACCTTTCAACATAGTCAATGAGAAATCCAATTTGCTTAAAATAATGAGATACTCCAGCACAAACAATCTGTTCATATGCTGTTCCCAAGAGCCTCCAGTTGGAATGGTAGCCCTGGCTGACATTTGATACGATCTGTCAGTTTATCAACCCTGTGTCAGGGTTCATTGTAAGATGGTGCTAGAAGGTTTTTAGTACAGATAGGAAAGTGAAAAATATGTTTTTTCTATCTACTACAGGAAAGCCTCATTAAAAGTAGCAACAGGGAAGTTTCAGATTTCTATTTCCACCCCAAATCTACCTACATCATATACATTTAACATCTCTAGAGGTAATTTCTTTTTATTTTTTCCTGGAAACTATGAGATAAACATCCTATGTTCCCTTATCTCATCCTACATTCATCCCATCTCAATCTCTGTTCCCGCTGAGTTCCTATCTTAAAGAGCTGGGGCCAAGAGGCAGGTAGATAATACCAAAGATATCAAAATCTATAATAGTAATTCAAATACGTATAGAGTTTTAAGGTTAGCAAACTACTTTGCTCACAAACCGGTAACTTAGGTAATGGAAATATGATTATCTATCCCCATTTTATGGATAAGTAAACTGAGACTGTAATAGACGTTGGAAAAGTATTAATTGCATAACAGAGGTCAGAGTGACCCAGCTTGGGGGTAGAAGGTAATCAGGCAAGGCCAGAAGGAGGTACAGGAGGAGGATCTTCTAACTGGAGGCAGATTTCAGTAACTGGAAATGAGAATCTCCACAACCAAAGCACAGTCCTGTGATTACTGGTAGCTTGACTTGTCTTACCTAGCCCTACCCTGGTAATGTCAGCATTACCCTTAAATCAATTCTTTTGAATTGTTCTCTCACTTCCCATACCCCTATTACCTGTCAAAATAAAGGGGTTGCCGACCCTCTTGCTCCAAATCTGTGAGTTTATTCTCCTTATACAATATTAGACCTGAAACTAGGCAAAATCTCTTAGAGCAGTGGTTCCCAGCCTTCCTAATGCTGCGACCCTTTAATACTCATATGTGGGCATATCTGCATGTGGGTGAACCCGCTTGGAGACAGATAGAGGAGCCGTGTCTTGGTTTCTAAGACCATCGGAAATATGTGTTTCCCAATGGTCTTAGGCAACCCCTGTGACCCCTGTGAAAGGTCGTTCGATCCCCAAAGGGGTTGCGACCTACAGGTTGAGAACCGCTGTAAAGGAAATAGGCTTGGGGAACGGGGATAGAAACAGTATGAGGAAAGTCTCAGACAGTGGGACTGAATGTCATAAGTGCTCAGAGAGAGGGGAAGGGCTTTGACTAGACCAGAGACTTCAAACTGAGCAGCTTTGTAGCTGGGCCATTGAGGGCCTCTAATGTCAGGCAAAGGACATTATACATAATGGAACTGTAGGATTTTGATAGAAGTGCTATTTTGGAAAGATTAATTCTAGCCATGAACTGAGAGGGAAAATGTTAGGTCTCGGAGTCATTTAGGAGGCCACCATATTTTTCCAGAATGGGTATGGTAAAGGTCTGTGTTAGGAGAGTAAAAATTTTGAGAGGCCTCAGAGCCAGTAAGATCTGGGCTCAAGATCCATCTCTGACACATGCCACTTGTTAGGCCCTGGACAAATCACTTCATTCCTCATTTTTCTAGGCTCTCTAAGATGAGAAGTTATTGATCTGCATTAATGGAGCAAATTTCCTCCTCTAGAAGTTTCCTGTGTCAATGAAGTCCTAAGTCCAGTCTTTATTCCCTAAACGAAGGAACTGAGATAACCTTTGGGAAAAAAGGGGGTGGGGAGTGGAAGGGAAATAGGGTAAGAGGAAACATAATGAAGATAGCATTTGTATAGCATTTTGTATATACTTTGAAAATATTATCTAACCCTCACAAATACCCTAGGAGATAGGTGCCATTATCATCCTGATTTCACAGAGGAGCAAAGTAAGGCAGACAGAGGATAACTGACTTGCCCAGGGTCACACAGCTGTTCAGTATCTGTGTCTGGATTTGAACTTAGGTCTTCCTGACTCCAAGTCCAGCACTCTGTATGGAGTTTCCCCTAATTAAAAGGAACGGGTGACCTGGGAAAGAGGCAAGAACTTGGCCCTGGGGTGGAGGAAGGAAAATTTGAGATCCAGAATGCACATTTAGAAGTTGATTCAGAGGCAACTAGTAGCACAATGGATAGGGCACTTAGTCTCCATCTTCAGTTCTGACCTCTGGGCTACAGTTGTCCATCTCACTGTCCTCAGTGGAATCAGAATGGCAGTACTTAGGGAAATGTCATTATTCTTAAGGGAATATTTTGAAATAACAACATAAAAAGAATTTTTTAAAAACCCTTCCTCTTGTTCCTATCAACCTTAAACTCTGAAAGAACATACTTGTGAATGATATCTGATAAATTCTGAAAGAGCTGACTCATGCCATATATTACATATTATATACTTATTATTTTATATATAATATAGGG
>JAQQSU010004004.1:0-14203 GCA_028627135.1 Pseudochirops cupreus | reverse complement strand
TGTGTATGTGTGTATATATATATATATGCAATTATTATTATTATTATTGACTACATCCAACTGGAACTTGAGATACACAGGCACTGCAGTTGGGAGATCCATCCTGCCCTACCAAAAAGTGACATAGGAGAGAATAGACTGGGGGAGGGGGGAAATACTGGGATGGCTGTTTTGGGGTGGTGGGCGGGGGAAAGACGGGAGAAAATATTTAACTCAAAAAAATTTAATAAAGAATCTCATATTAAATGCTAAAAAAAAAAAGAGAAATGGAGGAAAAATTTGGAAGACAAATGAGAGTGATGCAAGAAAATAATGAAAAATAAGTCAAAAGCTTGCTAAAGAATATGGAAGAAAATAACACCTTAAAAAAGAGACTAACTCAAATGGCAAAAGAGGTCCAAAAAACCAATGAGGAGAAGAATGTCTTAAAAAATTGACTAGATGGAAAATGAACTTCAAAAGCTCCCTGAAGAAAATAATTCCTTCAAAATTAGATTGGAGCAAATGGAAGCTAATGACTTTATGAGAAATCAAGATATTATAAAACAGATCTAAAAGAATGAAAAAACAGGTGATGTGAAATATCTCATTGGAAAAACCACTGATCTGGAAAATAGATCCAGGAGAGAAATTTTAAAAATTATTGACCTACCTAAAAGCCATGATCAAAAAAAGAGCCTAGATACCATCTTTCAAAAAGTTATCAAGGAAAACTGCCCTGATATTCTAGAGTCAGAGGGTAAAATAGAAATGTAATGGTCAGAAAACAGTTAAGTGATACTAGAAACCAGCCGAGTAGAAACTTCATGGACTTAAGATAGGACTCGAGAAATTGGCCTAGAGTAATTTGTCATTATGCCCTGTGCCCCTCCCTGCTTACCATACCTACCGATGTAATCACAAACCCCCGTTGCCTTAGTAACAGCTTGTTTGCATCTATATGGTAACCTGCTTAGTAACTAATTGTGTTAGTTAGATACATAAACCTAAAAAACTGTGTAAAAGGCTCTTCACCCCTGAGCTCTGGGCTGCTCCCTCTTTGAATTGGCATGGAGTAGCCCCAGGTGGTAAATTAAAGCTCCTTAAAACTTTTAATTCAGACTCTGTGGTCACTTTGTTAAGACTCGTCATTTCAGAAATGGAAAGAATTTACTGACTGCCTCTTGAAAAAGATCCCAAAAAGAAAACTCCTAGGAATATTGTAGTAAAATTCTAGAGTTCCCAGGTAAAGGAGAAAATAGTGCAAGCAGTCAGAAAGAAACAATTTGAGCATTGTGGAAACAAAACCAGAATTAACACAAGATCTAGCAGTTTCTACATTAAGGGGTCTAAGGGCTTGGGATGTGATATTCTGGAGGTCAAAGGAACTCAGGTTAAAACAAAGAATCCTACCCAGAAAAACTGAGTATAATACTTCAGGGGAAAAATATGGACATTCAGTGAAATAGAGGACTTTCAAACATTCTTGATGAAAAGACCAGAGCTGAACGGAAAATCTGACTTTCAAATAGAAGAAGCAAGAAAAGCATGAAAAGGTAAACAGGAAAGAGAAATCACAAGGAACTTCTTGAAGTTGAACTGTTTACCTTCCTACATGAAAAGGTAATATTTGTAACTCATGACACTTTTCTTAGTATTAAAATGGTTGAAGGGAACACACACATATGTGTATAAATGTATTATATATATGTACGTTTAGGTGGATGTATGTGTGTATATGTGTGTGTATACATAGAGGGAACAGAGTGAGTTGAATATGAAGTGAATATGACATCTAAAAATAAAATTGAGATGAGAAAGGATTATATTGGGAGGAGAAAGGGAAAAATAGAATAGGGTAAATTATCTCACATAAAAGAGGTAAGAGAAAGCTGTTACAATGGAGGGGAAGAGCAGGGACGTGAAAGGGAATGAGTCAACCTTACTCTCATTGGACTTGGCAAAAGTAGGGAATAACATACACATTCAATTGGGTATCTTACCCTACAGGAAAGTAGGAGGGAAGGGGAAAAGAGGGGGGCGTGATAGAAGGCAGGAGTTGGGGGAGAGGATAATCAGAAGCAAACACATTTGAAAAGGGACAGGGTCAAAGGAGAAAATATAATAAATGGGGGACAGGAGAGGATGGAGGGACATATAATTAGTCTTTCATGATATAAGTACTATGGAATTGTTTTGCATAACTACACATGTATAACATATATTAAATTGCTTGTCTTCCCAGTGGGGGTGGGTGAGGATGAAAGAAAGGAAGTAATCTGTAACTCAAAGCTTTAAAAACAAATACTAAAAAATTGTTTTTACATGCACCTGGGAAATAAGATATATAGGCAATGGGGTATAGAAATCCATCCTGCCCTACTAGAAAGTAAGGGGTAAGGGGGTAAGGGGAGGGATGGGGAGATATAAGAGAGGGCAGACTGGGGGAAGGGGATATACTTGTCATCTTGGGGTAGGGGTAAGGGAGAGATGAAGAGAAAATTTGTAACTCAAAATCTTGTGGAAATGAATGTTGAAAACTAAAAATAAAAAGAATAAATTCTGGAAAAGAAAAAAAATCTTCTTCCTTTGAATCAGGTATTGGCTTGTAAGATGCTGTTATTGTCCGCATGGTCTCTTTGTTTATACTTATCATGAGCACTGAAAGGAAAGACACAAAGGATTGCAAGCACTGAGTCTTCTAGGAGAATAATGAAAACAATGCTGCCAACTCTTTTATTTGCCTCTCCATGGAGAAGCCACGACCCCTGATTCCACTGAGTTTCCTTTGTCTTTGGGTTTTATTTATAGCAAGAACGCCAACTTTTAATGGGTTCTTGGTCAAGTATGGAGTGTACCTGAGAAGGATTTGGGAAAAATCTCCTTTCTTGGAGTCTAGCAAACAATCAAATGTATTTTACTCTAAATCTCTCTCTCTCTCTCTCTCTCTCTCTCTCTCTCTCTCTCTCTCTCCCTCCCTCCCTCCCTCTCTGAAGTGCAGTAGGGAAGTTGATTGGTAAAAAATAACCTGTTTGTCACAATCAAGTTAGATACCATAGAGGCCATAAGGGGGGTAGGGACTGAATCTGTGATTTTATTTGTATAGGGAACTCATAGATAAGGAAAATCAATCTACCAGTACGGGTGGATACTTTAAAAAAATTTTTTCCAACATAATCTTGAAGACTTGCCCAAAACATTGACAATGCTTGCCCATGGTCACATAATTTTTGGATCAGAAAAACACACTGCAAAAGAAGTCTATTAGGAAGTTAAAACCCAAGACTAGTAGGGGAATAACAGGAGAGAAATAGAGTAGGAAATGAAGAGAAAATACCTGGGTGAAGATGAATAGAAGCAGAATAAGAGGCTATGATGTTAGAAGATTATAATATAGACAACCTGGAAAGAAGTTAAGAGATGATGCGTTTAGTAAATAAATTGTAAGTCTAGGATAGAGACCTGATATAGTAGGGATGGGGAGGGGGAGCTTCAATGACTTAGATTTCCATTGAAATTCTTTCTCTGTCCTAAGTATAGCAGACAACATTTTCTTCACTTGTCTCAATGACAATTTCATCTCTTAAAATATGGGGGGTTAAACAAGGGGAAACTCTCTTCTGCATCTGAACTTTACCAGCAAGAAGGAACTTGTTATTGATGAGGAAGTGATAGGGACTTTGAGGTAGAGGGTATATGATCACTCAGTCTTAGGATTTATAATAGAGGAGGGCAAAGTCAGAAATTGGTGGCCATGCTACTTACATTTTATCAGAGTAGGTTCAAAGAAAGGAAAAAAATCAGAGGAAGGGTAAGTAAGATCCTATAGCCTAAAATAAGTCATTTGGGAGTGATGGAAAACTCTCTGAAGACTGACATTTGGGAGACACAAAGAGAAACAGTTTCAATAAAGAAAGGGAGTGTTTTCTAAAGAAATGAATGTGTCTGCACAGGAAATGCATTGGCTGACTTTATAAAAAGGAATATAAAAGCAAGGACAGGCAACTGAACACAAATAGCAATACTGTCTTCTTTTGAGAGAATTTATATATTTGGAAAATGATTAAATTGGGGGGAGGGTGGTGAGAGATAGTGGAGAATCAGGAAACAATCCATGATTTCAAACCTTAGTGACTAGAGGGATGGGGATGTCCCCAACAAAAATAGGGAAATTGAGAAAGAGGGTTGATTTTGGGGGGAAGGTGATGATTTATAATGAAATAAAGTTGTAGACTGCACCTAACGCTGGTCTGTTCCCAGCAGTGATGGTAATGGAACCTACTCCCTCTACCCCAGTTTGTCTCTATAACCTCAATGTCCTCTTAATAAAGTGAAAATATCACTTAAGGTAAAGTTGAAAATAACAGCTGGACTTGACCAAATTCGTAAAAAAAGAAATCTGAGCTGGAGATGGTACAATTTTAATCACTTAGGGATCAATTTCTAAGACATCTCAAAGATGAGAATATTCCAAAGGAATGACTGAGCCCACAGATGGCATTTAAAGTACTGAACAATCTGGCTCCTGCCTAACTTTCTAGAGTTATTTTGTGTTACACCCCCTCACAATTTCTGTATTTCAGTAAAACTGGAATGCTTGCTCCCTGCTCTGCCATACTCAACATTCTATTTCCTGCCTCCCTGCCTTTGTCTGTTGTCCATGCTTAAAATCCTAGATTCTTTCAAAGCTTAGTTTTTATGAAGTCTACTCCATGAAGCGTTTCTTAATTCTCCTAATCTTCAATGTTCTTCCCTGTCCCCCACCCTAATGTAAATATTGTATATTTATTTATGGGGGTACATGCTTTATTCCAGGAGCTTAACTAAGGTCTTTGAGGGCGAGGACAGTTTCTGTTTTTGTGTTTCTATCCTTAGTGTCTGGTAACACGATGTTTTGAAAATAGTAAAGCATTTGTTGGATTAAAATTAATGAATTTTTGCATATTTAAAAAATTTAAGGTAACTGAGAAGGCATCAGAAACTACAGATCTGTACATTGATTTTCACAGCTCTGTAAAATCTTTATGACAGTGGTATATGCACATATTGAAAGTATCCTTGATGAAAAGTTTATAGACAAACAAAAGATTGTATTGGTGGCATTTGTTTTCATATTATTTCTGAATATGCCGCTCCTTCCCCCATCCAATGAGTCTTCCTTTGTAACAAAGAAAAAAAAAGTTCAGCAAATCCAAGTGACACACCGACCATGTCTGCAAACATTCCATAGCCAGAGTCCATACTTCTTGAAAAAGAAGAGGAAGATACATTTTCTTACCTTCTCTCTGAGAAAAGCTTGGTAATTATTACATTGTTTTAGTTCATTTTGTTGTTCTTTGTCATTACACTGTTGTAATAACTTTTTTATTGTTTTCCTAGTGCTGCTTACTTCACTCTGCATCAGTTCAAAGAATTCTTCCCATATTTTTAATGAATTTCTCATTTTCAAAATTTGTTAAAGTACATACTATTCTATCATATTTACATGCTATAATTTGTTTAGCCAATATCCAATTGATTTATATATATATTTTGTTTTCAGTACTTTGCTATTTTAAAATGTTACTATTTAGTATTTTGACATATATGAGGGAGAAGGAGAGAGAGAGAGAGAAAGAGAGAGAGAGAGAGAGAGAGAGAGATAGAGAGAGAGAGAGACTTGTCTAGGATCACACAACCAGTGTCTGGGCCTATATCTGAACTCAGGTCTTCCTGATTCCATGTCCAGCCCTCCACTTGCTCATTTGACTGCAGATCTCATGATTCCAGATTCAATACTTCCTCCTTTTCTCTTCCCTCTCCTCCTCCTCCTCCTCCTCCTCCTCTCTCTCTCTCTCTGGCATTCTGTAAGCATATCAATGGCCTTCCTAAAATCTATTTCTCCAAATTGAGCATTGAACACAATGTTCTAAATGTGCTCCAAATATGGTCAAACTTGGAGGGCTCATTGCCTCCTTATTCCTTATCATGACATCTCTTTGATCAAAACCCAATATTTGCATTCACTTTCTTGGCTGCCAGAGAAAACTTTTATTGATGAACAAGATAATGAATGAATAAATGAATAAAGCACCCCCACCTCATCAGATTCTGTCCCCAATCAAAACTCCCCACTTTTTCCTCAGTGGGTGAGATGACAGGATTCTAGAGCTGAGAGCGACTTTCAAAGTCATTTAATCAGTCCTCTTAGTGTATAGATGAAGAATAAGAAGAGAAGTGACTTACCAAAGTTTGATGTGTATATCTGGGTGTTCTGGGTATAACAATAAAGTACTATAATTCCTCCCCTATTTATTTTGGAAGAGGTGGAAGGTGAACATGTAAACATGGGTCTTCAAAATCTTTATTAGTTGGGCACAAATTCTATCAGATCCTAGAAAGCTGGAAAGGCTCAATTGTAGATGTGGCTGTGGAGTACGGGTCTCTCATGCAAGGATCAATCTAATTAAATGTGGCCAATCTCCCTAGTGGGTTGATCAAAGAGTATTATATTTTTCAAATACAGTAGCTTGCCTCCTACTCTGGTTTAGAGGGGTTGCTTATAAGTGTCAGTAGAGAAAAGACACATGTCAATGACTTCGTGGATTTTGTTGAAGTTTATGTCAATGAGTACAGGTTTTATTCTTTTTTGTTTAAACCATAGACTAATTACCATGGAACTAATCAGATAATAGATGTTAAATTAAATATTTAGTAATTGCCCACCCTTTCTATTTTTATCATGACCTCTTACTCTTCTAAAATTTCGTGGCTCATATTCATTTTCCTTCATTTTGCCCATCATGGTACTATGCAATTCTATGCATTTATGATGACTCCTCCATCAGATCGAAAGAAATTCTTAGGGGACAAAGGTAGGGTCTTATATGTCTCCCTGACCTCTTAGCCCCAAGTAGGATCTCGTGTAGCATCATGCATACAGTTGGTGTTCACTTTATGCTTAACACCAGCTTCAGTAGTTCCTCTAATAGAGATTGCATGTATAGTTACTCATTCTTGAAGAGCAGAGAGAGTATTGGAGAAGAGTGAGTGAATTGCCATACTGAAAGAGACTGTAAGGTACCAAGGTACTAAGAGAACTTTTTTTCCTGAGAGACTGAGATAGCTGTCAGTAAGAAAGTATTTAAAAAGACATTTTCAGAAAAAAAACCACAAAATTTTAATTCTTATTTTGCCAAGAGATATTATGAAAAGATTTGCTGGGAGACTTGAATAACCATCCTGAGATAATTGGGTTTCTAGATTTGAGGAGGAGTCACACTGGTATTGTTGTGGAGAACATTCTCTTCATTGTTTTTCATTTTTTCAATTCATCTTTATTCTTTTATTGAAGAGAACAGAATTGACTGAGCTTTACTCATGGTGATGCAGTAGAAATAATTAAACCATTGTCGTTTATTATTTGCTGCTGTAATAAATTATATGGGCAGTAACACTGATATTTAAGCATGAGAATGACACTTTGAAATTGTGAGAAACTCATGAAAGACTCTGGAAAAAGAAACTTCTCTAGTTTATTTAGAAATGAGAGTGGGGGTCTAGAGCTCATTGATCAACAAGGAAGATTTTCATGTCTATTACTTTATTAGGAAATATTCACACATACACATTGATTGTCTTCTAGCTTGGGTAGAGAATTAATAAGGAAACTAGCCAGTAGCACGTAGAGACTTTAGGGTTAGTATGGTTATTTACTAGTGCACACACTGCATAGCCCCCATCCAACCTAGCACCAGGTTAATGATAATGAATGAATTCTGACTTCTCTGCCCTGCTTGGCTCTACCTTATTTCCTGCTGCTTTCTTTGGCTCACCCAACTGTTTCACAAATGGGTAAAACTAGTCAACTCTGCCATTCAATTGCATATGAGTCTGGACAAAACGTCTCATAACCTCTCCCTGCCTCTGAAGACTGAAATTCTAATAACCCAAACAATTGATTCCAATGAAGAAGAAAATAAGATTCCCCAAAAGATTGATATACATATACAGGGAAGTCATTAATCAACTCTAATTTTAAAGGCTTGAATACAAGATAGAGAAACAAAAGAAGGTAAGAAAGGATGAGTATAAAAGATAATCATGGTCTTGTAGGAAGAGTGTTGGGAGTGAAATTTTGACGGACAGAGTGAAGGAGAGGCAATTCTGGGGTCAGAGACCCTTGGAGGGGAGGGCAGACCCTGCGTTGGGAAGCATTAGGCCGAAAGTGGAGGGATTATCGGATAGCCAGAAACCATAAGGGCACTGAAACCCTGGTGAGAGGGAGAGTCCAGGGAAGAAGGGGCATGGCTTAGCAGTAGAATCATGCTGAGTTGACAAAGTAGAAGTATCCTATAGTGTCAAAAGCTTTAGACAGTTATCCCCTCCACATTGTGACTTTCCCCATTGCAGTTTCAATATGTTGCAAGTTGGCACAAGAAATTAAATAGGAAGTTTTGGGGAGTTCTGCAGAAGCTGTAGGCAACAATGTGAAGGCCAGGAGACACAGAAAATATAGAAATGCATACACACACATACACACAGATAGTTAGATAGATAGATAGATAGATAGATAGAATTGTATATCACCATATTTTATTTTTTAATGCCATAATAATTCAGATTTCTCTTCTGGTACAAAGGGAGGGCCAAACAATTTTACATGGATTTCCCTGATAGTGGAGGTGCTGCACCCCTGACCTCCATGATGTTGAAGGGATAACTGCACTTCCAGGCTCAGTTTTCTAATCTCTAAAATGGGGATAAGAATTCTTGTATTATTACATACCTTACAGGGTTCTTGTAAAGAAAAAATGTTATCATGAACCTGTGTCTCATGAATTTGAACTGCTATTATTATAAGAGCAAAGCCTTTTTGGGATTTAGGAGGCCATTTTGGACAGTCTGTGTCTGTTTTTCTTTTTATATCAGTTGTACTTCAAGGTGCCCTGGACACAGATAGCTAGATAAAGCATCTCTGAGGCACTTGGCTGGAGATTGTGCTATGCACTGGGGATGCAAGTCAAGGTCCTGCCCTCAAGGAGCTTGTGTTCTAGAGTTGGAAAGGGTGGTGTGGTACTTGCCAGTGGTGAAAGGGTGTAGTGAGGACTGGAGAGTGGCTGGAGGACTGTGTGTTGGACAAGAGAAGGTGAAAGCTCACCTTACAGACTTGAGGGATTGGGAGAGCCCGACGTTGTGGTTTGGAGGGGGTAAGAGAGGAGATGAGCATGATGACTAAAATTCAGATAGTAAGGTGAGGAGATGCCCACTGGGGCCAGATAAGATCTAGTTAAATCATTTGGGTTTTATTGGAGCAGGAAACCAAACAGGAAATTGGGAAGACAAAAGACATGTCCTGCTGTCCTTCTGGCCTACAACGTTTCCTGTTATGAGCTTATGCAGAAGGCGGTAAATTGCATGGGGGCTGAGATTCTATCTACTGTTCATCTTTGATGATTCAAGGCTGATTCAAGGCAATAGCACAATACACTGAAAACTGCCTGTGTTTATGGAGTGTTTGTTAAATTAATATTTGATGAAAGGATGAATGAATGAATGATAAATTCACAGATTGTGAGTACTGGAAAGGACCCAACCTATATCCAAGTAAGAATCCTCTCTACCATACCCCCAAGAAGTTGCTCTCTAGCCTTGGCTTGAAGACCCTTACTGCTTACCAATGTAAGACATTCTATTTATGCATAGCTCCAACTGTTAGAAAGGTTTTTTTTTTTCCTTTAACATTAAGATCATAAGGCCTGGAGTCAGGAAGGACTGAGTTAAAATCCAGCCTCAGATACTTACTAGCTGCGTTACCTTGGGCAAATCACTTAACCTTGTCTGCCTCAGTTTCCTCATCTGTAAAATGAGCTGGAGAAGGAAATGGAAAACCACTCCAGTATCTTTTCTAAGAAAACCCCACATGAGTTCACAAAGAGTCAGACATGATTGAAACAACTGAACGGAAACAACAATGTTCACGTGTTGTTCTATCCCGTGGGGCCAAGTGGAATAAATGTAACCTCCCTCCCTCTTACATGATCAGCATTTAGTTACTTGAAAACAGACATCATGTCTCTCCATTCTCTCTCAACCCCCAGTTTTCCCTTTTCCAATCTAAACAATCCAATTTCCCTCTCAACTGATCCTCACCATCATGGACACACACTTCCCTCTGGACACTCCACAAAATATCAGTGTATTTCCTGAAAAATGGGGTTCCCAGTGTTCAACCCTGTTCTCGATGTGGTTTGACTAGGGTAAACAGAGAAAGACTCTTATCACCTTATTCTAGAGGACTCCAGAAGCTTCTGCTGTCACAGCCTAAAATGACACTTACTTTAACACACCTTTGATGGATAAATGAGTGAGTGAGTGAATGAATGAAGTATCCTGACCTCAGGTCATACTGTCCCTGATCAAAACTCCCTTTCCCTCAGTGGGTGGGAGCTTAGCTAGGCATTTGGTAGAGAACAAATTTGCAGTAAATCCATAAACCTGGTAATGACTTTGTGCAAAGCACTGTGCTAGGTGTAGAAGATAAGAACTCCAAATGAACAATAGTTACTAAACCTGGTGTCCTTCAAATAATGCCCAAGTAAAGGAAAAATTCTGCATGTCCCACCCTGAAATGTAGGGGAGCTACATTCTCCCAGCCATCCCCATATCAACTACTGCAAGGATCTGCCCAGTAGTGCTCCATACCCCTTGCCCCTAGTTCATACCTCAAAAAATCAGAGGCAGGTGGGCTTCTAGACCACCTCAAGTTTTTCTCCTCTATAAACCATTCTCTACACTAGCTATCAAAATGATTTTCCATTAGTGTAAAACTGATCACATCACTCCCATAATTAATAAACTGCAGTGGCTTCCTATTACCTCTAGAATAAAAAAAATACACACCACTGTTTAGCTCTTAAAGCCCTGGCCTCAATGGACCTTTCCAGACTGATTGGACATGACTCTCCTCCCCACATACTGGGATCCAATCAACCTGACCCTCTCCCTTTTCTTCACACATAACATTTTATCTCCTGCCTCCATGACTTTGAATGGATTAGTTCCCATGCCTGCAATGCATGCCTTCCTCACCTCAGTCTCACAGAATCCTTCTCTTCCTTCAAGAACCAGCTTAGGCACCATCTCCTGCATGAAGGCTTTCTTCATTGCCCTGAGTGTTAGTATCCTCCCTCCTTCACCACATTGTGTTTATTTTTATTTATTCTCTTTATAAGTATGTATGTGGGATATGCATCTATGTGTGTATACATGTACATGCATGAATGGATGTGTATATATACATGTGTGCATGTACATGCATATGTATTTGCTATTTCCTCCAATGGAGTGTAAACTCCTAAAGAGAAGGGATTATTTCATTCTCTTTGTATTGTCAGCACCTACCACACATACTTAGCATAGTAGGTGCTTAACAGTAGCAGGTGAATAAATTAGGACAAATTTAAGCCCCTTTTCCTAAGGAAAAGTTTCTATTTGGAATTAGGTTCTGGACGTGAATTTTACAATTCTTCATTCCTGATTATCCTCTGCTCTCCTAACATGATCTGCCCCCTTTTCCATCAGTCATAAATTTATCTAATGCCATCTTTATGGTTCCGCTTCTCTGAAATCCATCATTCATCATGCCTTGAAACCTACTCACATCTGCCTCGAGATTAGTCTTCATATAAAAAATCAGCAAGGACTCATAAAAAGAGAGTCATCCTCAAAGTCAGAAAAGCCTGGATTCTAGGTGCACTTTTTTTTTGAACAATTATATTTTAATTTTGAAATGTTTGTTTGTACCTGATATAGATACAGATCTAAGAAAGACTATTAATCCTGATTATTTTCTTTTTTTTAAGGTCTACTAGGCTTTCTAACTTAAAGTTTTGAGTTTCAAATTCTATCCCTCTCTCCTCCCCTCCCCTCCCTACTCTCTGAGCAATCAGATATAGGTTATACCTGTGCCATTATGTTAAACATTTCCGTATTAGTCATTTTGTACGAGAAGACTTGAATAAAAAAAATGACAGAAAGAAAGCAAAAAATAGCCTGCTTCAGTCTGTATTCAATCAATATCAGTTCTTTCTCTGGAGGTGGATAGTATGCTTCGCCATTAGTCCTTTGAGATTGTCTTCGATCACTGTAGTGCTGAGAATAGCTAAATTATTCACAATCCTTCATAGAATAACGTTGCTGTTACTGTTGTACAATATTCTTCTGGGTGTATTCACTCTGTATCAGTTTGTGTAAGTCTTTGCAAACTTTTCTGAAACCATTCTGCTTGTCATTTCTTATAGCACCATATCATATACCGCAGCTTATTTATTCATTCCCCCATTGACGGTTATCCCTTTGATGTCTAATTCTCAGCCACCACAAAAAGAACTGCAGTAAATATTTTTGCACAAATAGGTCCTTTTCTCTTTTTTGGATGTCTTTGGGATATAGACTTAGCAGTGAACCCTTTGTTGGGTCAAAGAGTATGCACAGCTTTTACAGCCCGCCCTTTGGGCCTAATTCCAAATTGTTCTCCAGAATGGTTGGATCAGTTCACAACCTCACCAACAGTGAATTAGTGTTCTAGTTTTCCCACATCCCCTCCAAAATCCAACATTTTCTTTTTTTGTTATATTAGTCACCCTGATAGGTGTGAGGTGGTGCCCCAGAGTTGTTCTAATTTGTATGTCTCTAATCAATAGTGATTTAGAGCATTTTTCATATCACTATAGATAGCTTTGATTTTTTTTGTCTGAAAACTACCTGTTCATATCCTTTGACCATTTATCACTTAGACTTGCAGTTTTATAAGTTTGACTCATTTCTCTATATATTTGAGAAATAAAGCCTTCATCAAAGAGAACTGTCACCACTCTTCCCCCATTTTCTGCTTTCCTTTTAATTTTGTTCGCATTGCTTTTGTTCACGCTAAAACAAGGCCCACCTTTGAACACATGCTGGCTCAGTGATCTTGGGTAGTTCTTTAGGTAATTCTCTGAGAGTCTAAGTTGCTGAGGATGGACTAAATCAGTTTCAGAGAAAGTCCTTTACCAATAAATGTCAGAAGTTAGGTCCTGTCTCTGTCTATTTTTCTATGGCCGCAGCTCATATGTAGTTCTCTATCTCAGCATATACATATATACACACAAGCATACATGTCCATGCACACACTCCAATGCTATCCAATGTATCCAATACATACTCCAATATATCCATGTGATGTTAGAATTCTCTACATTGATCTGATCAAAACCAAATTTGGTCCCTGCTAATCCAATATGACATTCCTTTTTTTCCTCCCATAAGGTCACCATGGAGATGACTAGGGCCTCCACTGGCTCCTTTAAATGTCACCAGGATATGAACAGAGAATAGGAACTGTTGCATAATCCCTTGACTGTAATGTGCTCATTCTGACTCTTCATGGTTCTTTGGGTCATGCTCAATTTCACTTCTTCAGAGATTTTCATTCTCCATGACTTTCAGTCAAATAACAGAATCCCAAGAATAGAGGTGTTTAAAAGATGAGTATTTGTTTTAGGGAGAAGTCAAGAGTCAATATAAGTACTTTGCAAGTCTCAAAAAGCAATCTGGTCAAGCCGCTCACTTCCTTTTCTTTTTCGACTCTGGGTCCAGTTCACTGTCCATTTGCAATGTCTGTCTGAGACAAGAATAGGGACTGGAATTGTGATTTCAATGGCATAAAGTCTTCTGTGGAAAGGAAACTCCCTCCATCGAAGCAGGTCAGCACCTCTTTCTCATCTTGAAGTCTCAGAGAGTTGTCTAAACAAGAGGTATCAAACTTGTAGCCCAAGAGTTGGCAAAACCCCTGGCCAGAATCAGATTAAAATATAAATGGGAAATGTTTAACAAAATAAAAAACACAATACAACATCAATAACACTAATGTGTGGTTTTCTGTGTCAATAGGCTGCTGGCAGGGATGTGTTTCCTTTAGTGTTTGTCATCACTGGTCTAAACCATTGGAAGGTGAAGTGACTTGTCCAGATCACTCAGCTTAGAGTTGAGACTTGACCATTTTTTTCTGATCTCAAGACCAGGTCTCACTATGCCATGCTGGACATCAATCAATCAATTAACAAGCTCTTATTAAGCTCCTACTATGTACAAAGTCCTGTGTTAGGTCTTGGGGATACAAACACACAAAAATGGAACAGTCCTTGACCTAATGGGGCTTAAATTTTATCAGGGTAGACCACACACACATATATACATATATGTA
>JAQQSU010004003.1:0-14203 GCA_028627135.1 Pseudochirops cupreus | reverse complement strand
TAGATAGATAGATACACGTTCATAACATTTGATTATGGAACTCCAGATTCCAGATTCTTATCACAGGAAGATTGCACCCCTGTACCCTTGTGTCATATTCCAAAATTAGCCCTGAACTATAGATCTAACCAATGGCTGTTCTTTGCTTCTGTACGTCATGGTTTCTGCTAGCTCCCCTCCCTGATCGTGGTTTTTGTGGTTTTAGCCTTTATAATCAAAAGTCTGTATCCCCCCAAATCACTACCAATTTGAATTAGCACTCTGGTAGTCACATGCTTGCTTAATAAATCCACACCCAAATTTATCTTGAACCCAGGTCTCGGCTCACTCTTATTCTCTGGCCAACATTTGGAGTGCAAATGGGCCCTTGGGGAGCACTCACTTAAAGCTGAAAAGGACCTCACAAACTAGCAGGTCCCTATGTCAGGTTGACATCATGCCTGACAAGTTGTTACCCTGACAAATTGTCAAACCAGCCTTGGTTTAATGATCTCCAGTAAAAGGGAACCTGTCATGGTCCACTGGAGCCCATTGTACTCTGGGACAGCACTCATCATCAGGAGGTTTTTTTTGTTTTTTTGTTTTTTTGCTTTTTGCAGAGCGGGAGGCAGGGCAATTGGGGTTAAGTGACTTGCCCAAGGTCACAAGGCTAGTAAGTGTTAAGTGTCTGAGGTCGGATTTGAACTCAGGTCCTCCTGACTCTGGGGTCAGTGCTCTATTCACTGTACTACCTCCTTGCCCTGAGAGGGTTTTTTCTGACATCAATTCTAAATACACCTCTTCAACTGCTTCCCATGCTCCTGCTTCCATCTTCTACTGCCAGAGAGGACAAAGCTAGTCTGTCTTCCATGTTTTCAAAGAATTGAAAACAGTAAGCCAGTCCCTGCCTTCCCCCCTGCCTTTAGTCTTCTCTTCTCCAACTGAGATATTTATAGTTTCTTAAACTGACCTTATAGAATATGATTGCAAATCTCCTCACCATCTTGGTCACTCTACTCTGAGCACTTTTCAGCTTCAATACTTAAATACATTTTCTGAAGCATGGCAGCCTGAACTTTTCTAAAGCATCTTCTTAAAGCATGGCACTCAGAAGAACACAGTCCTCCATGTATGGTCTGACCAGGACCAGTACAGTCAGCCAGAACCTTCCTGGTTCTGGAAACTGCTTCCCAGATTGCAGTTGATGGCTGTTCCATATGGGCATTTGCTTCCTCAGTTTATCTGTTAGATCACTCCTGTCTGTAATGGGGAAGGAAGGATAGTCTCATGGTATGGGAGGTCTCGAAGGGACTTTAGAAAACAAGAGAGAATCGATAAGTGGTAAAAGGCTAAGAATAGCTTTTAAAGGAAAAATAGCAAAAAAAAACCAATTAATGACCTGACCTTAAAAATTTCTCAATTAAATTTCTTGAACTAAAGGTAAATAAACAAATGAATTAAAATAAAAAAATTTTAAAAAGGAAAAGTTTCTGTACAAATAAAGCCAATGTAACCAAGATTTAGAGGGAAGTGGAAAATTTTACCACCAGTGTCTCTAATAAAGGCCTCATTTCTAAAATATTCAGAGAACTGAGTCAAATCTATAAGAACACAAGTCATTCCCCAATTGATTGGTCAAAGGATATGAACAGGCAGTTTTCAGAGGAAGAAATTAAAGATAGATAGATAAGCATATGAAAAAATGCTCTAAATCACTATTTATTAGAGAAATGCAAATCAAAACAGCTCTGAGGTACCACATCTCACCTGTCAGATTGGCTAAGAAGATGAAACAGGAAAATGATAAATGCTGGAGAGGATGTGGAAAAGTTGAAACACGAATGCATTTTTGGTGGAATTGTGTACTAATTACGCCATTCTAATGAGCAATCTGTATCTATGCTCAAAGGGTTATAAATAAGTTCATATCCTTTGATCCAGCAACACCATTTCTAGGATTGTATCGCAAAGAGATCATAGAAGTGGGAAAAGGATCCATATGTACAAAAAATATTTATAGCAACTCTTTTTGTGGCGGCAAAGATTTGGAAATCAAGGGGATGCTCATCAATTGAGGAATGGCTAAACAAGTTGTGGCATATGAATGTAATGGAATACTATTGTGCTATAAGAAATGATAATAACTTGGAGAGACTTATATAACTGATGTTGAGTGAGAAGAGCAGAACCAGGAGAAATTTGTACACAAACTAACTTTGATAGACTGGGCTCCTCTTAGCAATGCAAGTTTATAAGACAACTCCAAAAGATTCATGATGGAAAGAGATATCCACATCCAGAGAAAGAACTACAGAGTCTGAATGCAGACTTGAAGGAAACTACTTGCTCTCTTTTTTTTTGCTTTGCTTTGTTTCTTCTTTCTCACTGTTCACTCCATTGGTTATAATCCTTCTTTACAACTTGACTAATATTTAATATGAAGGTATTTGTAGATCCTATATTTGATTGCATACCATCATGGGGGGAAAGCGGGCAGGAGAGAGAGAGGGAGAAAATTTAAAACTCAAAGGACTGTGGAACTGAATGTTGTGAACTAAAAGTAAATAAATAAATTTAAATTAAAAAAAAAACAACTCTCCCAATCACTAATAATAAGAAAAAATGCAAATCAGAGCAACCCTGAGGTTTTACTGAACACCACAAAATGTAGAAAAGATGACAAAAAATGAGAATACTTAATGCCAGAGGGGCTGTGGGAAGATAGGCATGCTGGAACACTGTTGGTGGAGCTGTGACTTGGTCCAACCATTCTGGAAAGAAATTTAAAACTGTACGAAGAAAGTGACAAGAAGGTAAGAAAGATGCAAAGAAAGTCACCAAAATGATCCTTTGACCCAGAGGACTTACTGCTAGAATTGATCATGAATTGATGCAGAGCAAAGAAAACAGAACCAGGAGAGAAATATTAAGACTAAAATGATTGTAATGAAAAGGAAGAAAAGAAGGGAAAGGAAGGGAGGGAGGAAGGAAGGAAACATTTACGAACAAACACAACTTCTATGCCAGGCACTGTGCTAAGAACTTCACAAATATATCTCATTTGATCTAAGGTAGGTACTTTTTTATCTCTATTTTACAGATGAGGAAATTGAGGCAAAAAAAGGTTAAGTTATTTGCTCAGGGTCACATAGCTAATAAGTACCTAAACCTGGATTTGAACTTAAGTCTTACTGACTCAGACCCAGTTCTCCATCCACTGGGCAACCTTTTGTACCAATAGAGTCCTATAGGATTACTCAACATACACTTTCCATAGGACTGGCCATTAGGTACAGAAGCAGAACTCTGGAGTCATGGGACTCATGACACAGGAAATAGAGTATGTGGCTATTGTTGACACAGCCCAAGAGAGACATCCCAGCAGCTAAGTAGCACTGGGTCAGGGAAGGCCACGGTATTATACCTTCAAGCTGCCAGCCTGCTAACCAGCTCCTGGCCCTTGGATTCTTTCCTGTGGTCCAGCCCAGGAGCTGTAGCAGAAGAGCTAAAAATCCCAGAAGGAATAGTGGTAGGGGACCTGCATTGAAATCCAACAATTGGTATCATTCCTTATAAATTCTTATTTGTTTTTGTTCTGACCTGTGATTTATATCATAAAATCCTAACAGGCAGAGAGTAGGCTACAAAGAATCAAGTGGGGACCAGGTGGATAACCAATGCAGCTTCCAAACACCTCAGTAGCATCTTTCCAACCTTGACCATCCTCCCTATGACATTGCTTTTGCTCCTTTTGTGCAGGATGAAGGATTAGACCCTGAAATATTATCTTTTCCCCTTATTCCTATTTCATCACTTTGGAACAGTGGGGGAAACTGGAAGGGTTTGGAAGATAATTGGGTATGTATAGAAGAAGGAAGCTATTGACAGTTTCTTTGCAATTTTATCATGTTCAGCCAACCATATGGACACAGACAGTTAGGAAATTTTCAAGACATCTGGGACGATGATAATGATAAATAAATAGGGAGATAGATGGCATTAGTAGAGACCTTTCAGTTTTGCAAGGTCCTTTATGTATATTTCATTTGATCCTCACAACTTTGTAAAATGGATTCCTTTGTTATTCCCATTTTACAGTTAAATTGTCATATTTGCATGATGCAGAATTAAACTTATGTATGTATAACCTAGATTCATTTTTAAACCCAAGGAGACCTTTTTCCTGCCTGGTCTTTGAAAGCCAGTGGTTTAGAAGAGTTGGGCTGCCCTCCCATGTACATGGAGAGAAACTTACATCCACGCCAAGAGTCTTTGACTCCCAGGTTGGAGTTAAGTGCCACCTAGTGGACTAAATGCTAAAGTACACTCCCTTTGCTGATTAATGGAAAAGTGACACCTTACATTTCTGTAAGTCTCAGGGAGGCAGGAAATGAACAGTATAGTTGCTATTACTACTTCAACTCATCAAGAATCACCTGGGATGCCCACTAAGCATATACTGTCATATGCACAAAGGATATGAGAAGCTGATTTTCGAAAGGAGAAATACAAGCTATCAGAAACCAGGTAGGGATATTCTCTCACTTGCTAAGAAAACTACAAACTAAAACCACTCTGAGGTTTCAACTCAAATCCATCATCCTGACAGAAATGATAAAATAATGATTGGAAATAATTGCTGGCAATAAATGATGCTGGAAGACCGTGGGAAGCTATTCAAATGAATATACTGATTGAACTGAGAATTGTCTAACCATTTTGGAAAGTAATTTGGGGTTGGGGGTGGAGGGAATTACTAAACTATTCCTATCTTTTGACCCATCATTATAAATCAGTTTCTTTTGGAACAGGGAACACACTGAGTTTGTCCAAGCTATTTTCTTCTTGGAAGTCTCATCAGTGTTCTGGACAGTTTAAAGAATGATCACTACTCCTAATTGACCTCCTAGCCTCTAGGCTCTCTCCATCTCAATCTTGGGTAGGTGTCAAAATAATTTTCCTAAGGAAAGATCTGACCATGCAAATCTGCTGCTCAAAATTCTTCAGAGGCTCCCTATTAGCTATCAGATAAAATAGGAACTCCTTAGCCCAGCATTCAAGGCCTTACATTGTGTGGCTCACATTTAATTATTCACTTTCCTTTATTCAACATTGTAGTCCAACAGGACTACTCATTCCATGTAAATCTCCTCCTATCCTCCTCCATTTTGGTCATTCTCACAGGCCAGTCCCGTGTAGATTCTCTTACAGCACCTTGTCAAGAGTATTTCTTTTTCTCCTCCAAATTCTATCCCATAGTATACTTATCTGTGTGCATGATGGATGTCATAGTTCCCTAGACACTGGACATTTCTGAAGACAGAGACACTATATAATTTTTATCTTTGTATTCCTAATGTTGAGTATAAGATCCTTAATGTAGAAGAAACTCAGTAAGTTAGATGAATTAAATTGAATCACTATAAAAAGTTCTTGCAACTGGAGTGGTTGGGTGTCACTCGCCCATTGTTTAAGCCAAGGGGGTCAGAGAAATCAGTTTGTGAAGCATTGGCCCTAGTCCCTATGCAAAAAATGAAAGAAAAAGGATTCTACACTGATGAAGCTTCCTAGTCACCTAAGGCCCTGCACATAAGGAGCCAGTATCGTCCAATGCATCCCTCTAGCCAGCTGCACCCCCACAGCAAAGAGAGAGCAAGGGACATACATCCACATGAGCCCATGCTATGTCCTCCTAGAAATTTTTTTTTTCGTGTTATCAATAAGGAAACTTGTTTGGCTGTTGGTAAAGGTTGTGTGGGCAGCTACATGGCACAATGGATAGAGTTCCAGGTGCGGTGGATAGAGTGCCAGACTCATCTTCCTGAGTTCAAATCCAGCCTCAGATATTTACTAGCTTTGTGGTCCTGGGAAAGTCACTTCACATTGTTTGCCTCAGTTTCGTCATCTGTAAAATGAGGTGGAGAAGCAAATAGCAAACCACTCTAGTATCTCTGCCAAGAAAACCCCAAATGGGTTCAAGAAGAGGTCAGACATGACTGAAATGACTGAACAAAAACACACACACACACATAACACATATACTTGAAAATACACATATACACAAATGTGTGTATCAATATATCAATATCAATATCAAATATATATCAATCTCTCTCTCTCTCTTTATATATATAGTGATGCAGCAAATAATAGTGAATAGAGCACAGGCCCTGGAAGTCAGGAGGACCTGAGTTCAAATCCAGCTCCAGACACTTTACACTTACTAGCCATGTGACCTTGGGCAAGTCACTTAACCCCAATTGCCCTACCTTCCCCCCTCCAAAAAGCCAAAAAAAGAAGAGAAAGCTGAGGCCCAGGGAAGGGACTGTCTTGTCCAAGGTCACATGGAAGTAGTAAGTGACAGAAGTTGGACTTGAACCCATGTTTGCTGACTCTGAATCCAGAGTTCTTGCTACAGTGCCACAACAACCAGTATCTTGGTTCTAGAGGCAAAGTGGCATAAGCATTTGGCTTGGAGTCAGAGTAAACTGGGTTCATCTCACCTCTGGCCTTATGATGCTAGACAAGTTATTTTGCCTCATTTTCCCCATTTGTAAAATGAAAGGAGTGGATTAGATGGCTGCCGAGGTCCCTCCCAGCTCTTGCTTTTGTATCCTGGGCTATTATGACTTTGGTAGATGCAACTCAGTCCCCCAGAGCCCTGTTCCCTGCTCTGATTCCTGCATGTGCAAAGCTGAAAATCAGGGCCTGGGAAATAGGGATTCTCCCTAGGCCTAACCTATTTATTTCTTAGTCACTATCTCAATTGTCATGCAGTCCCCACTTCATAGACTCCTGTCATCTTCTCACCTCAACTCCAACACACATTTATTAAATACTTAAGATATGTAGAACATCATGCTGGGTGTCAGGAATGATGTGAAAGATGGATAAGACAGGATCTCTGCCCTCAGTGAGTTTATTATCTAGTAAGGGTAGAGTTAGGGTGGGGGCTAGGGGGGGATCAGTCTGGGACACAGTTGGACACAGTTGACTGATTTGCCTATTGATCCTCATTCTAAACACACATGCAGGCTACAACCTTTTCAAAAAGTCAGCATCCCAGATTCACTCATAGAGGTAATTTAATCTCACCCACCCCAAACCAAGAATTGCCACTACAACATATGTGACAAGTTGTTCAGCCTTTGCTGGACCTTCCAAATTGATGGCAACTGCAAATTCAAGAAGGATGTTGTTTATATACCTTACAGCAAAGCATTGCTAAAATGTTTTTTAAAAAACCAAACAAATACATAAGGCCAAGCTCAGATTCCTGAGATGCTCCACTGGAGACCACTTGTCATGTTGATGTCTAACAATTAAGACTGCTCTTTGGGTCTGATCATTGAATAAGTTCTGAACCCAAGGTAATTTTACTGTCATCTAGCCCAGATTGCTCCATTTGGTTGACAAGCACAGCATGAAAGACTGTGGTACAGTACATGGATTGATTCCATAGATAGATAGATAGATAGATAGATAGATAGATAGAGATAATTTACTGACAGACAGAGAGAGACAGATAAACAGAGACAGACAGAGAGACAGACAGACAGATGGACAGACAGATAGATAGTATTTGTTAAGTGCCTGCTATGTGCCAGGCATGGGGCTTTGTTAAATGCCCTAAAAAAGGACCTAGGTAAACTCTTTATCTAGAGAATTCCCCTAATCTACAGCTGTTTAGTGATACTGTCAAAAAAGGAAATGAGTTTTGCTGGCATGAGCTGTTTTTGATGAAATCCTATGTGAACTTTGTGATCATGCTTCCTTTTCTAGATGGTTACTGTCTCTTTAATAATAAAGGCAGATTAGGGTTTCTGAACCTTTTTTCTGTCTGAAAGCCCTTGGGTAGCCTGGGGAAGCCTCTGAACCCCTTCTCAGAGTTGTATTTTTAATCATAAAAAATTAAACAAAACATGAGGGTTACAAAGGAAACCAATGATCAAGAAATGCAGTTATTAAAATGTTAAAAAAAACCAAACGAACAAGTTCCCAGATCACGGGCTAAAAACCCCTGCTCTTAATATTGTGCTGATTGTCAAAGCCAATCCCATTGTTCTATAATTTGCAGACTTCAACAACAAAACAACAACTTGAGATAACATTTGCCCTTCTCCAGACCTGTGGTACTTCCCCAGGTAGCTACCTGCTATTGTGACGCAGCCATCACGCCTACTGGTGAATTATGAATTATGTACACTTGAATGCATCTTCTCTGGGCCAGGTGACTTGAAATTGTCAAAGGCAATCAAATGCTTTCTACTGTCTTCTTAATTTTCTTGAGTATTATCACTCTATTAGTCGATTTTACTCTGTCTCTCTGTAGTGCAAAGTAAATTCTGTTTAGCCATGTGGTCACCACACATGGTTTCCACACATGGTCACCATACATGTAGTAGAGTGGCTTACAGAGTCGAGTTTAAATTCTGTCTCAAATGCTTATTACCTGTGTGGCTTTGAGTAACCAGTCAAACAATAAACATTTACTAACACACACTGTGTGGCAGACCCTGTCCTAGGTGCTAGGGGAACAGAGACAAAAAACAAACAAGTCTCTGCTCTCAAGGAACTCATGTTCTATGGAGAGAGGCATGTCCACATATAAGTACACACAAAATATATACCTTTCGAAACACATGCTCATGTAAATATATACAAGGTAACTTGGGGGTGGATCAGGAAAGCCTCAGCGAGAAGTTGGTGCTTAAGCTGAGTTTTAGAGAAAGCAAGACATTCTAAGAGGCAAAGGTGAAGAGAGGGTGCATTCCAGGTATTAGGGGACAGCCCAATGCAAGGGCATGGAAAAAAGAGATGGAGTGTCAGGAAGAAAGACAATTTGGTTTAATTATAAAGGACAAGGAATAATGCATGATAAGGTTGGAAAGGCAGGTTGGGTCCAGATTGGGAACAGCTTTAAAAGTTGAGCAGAGGAGTTTAAATCTGACTCTAGAAACAATAGAAAACCATTGGAGTTTATTGGATTATTGGGTGGCCACATGCTCACATCTGCACCTTGGCAACTGAGTGGAGGATTGGAGTGGGGGAGAGACTAGAAAGGGGGAGACCTACTGGCAGGCTATTGCAATAGTCCAGGCAGTTGGCGATTTAGGGCCTGGAATAGGGTGGTGATTCTGTGAGTGGACAGAGACAGATGCCAGAGATGTCGTAGAGGGGAAAAGTCCTCAAGATTTGTCAAATGGTTGGCTGTGTGGGATGAAAGAGTAAAGAGTCTAGGATAGCACTGAGGTTGCCCATCAGAACAACTGGAAGGGTGGCAGTGCTCTGTGCAATAAGAGAAGAATTAAGAAGTTGATAGATTTGGGAGAAAGCCAATGAGCTCTGTTTCAGACAAGTTGAGTTTGAGAATGTCGCACATTCAGTTGGAAATATCTGAGAGAGTTGAAAATGTATAATGTGAGTTACATAATCTACCTGGTGCCCAGTTTCCTCATCTGGAAAATGAGAGAGTTGATGAGATTCTTCTGTTATATATCTATGATCTGGAAACAATAGCGAAAGAAGAAATGAACAATCTGCCCTTTGTTCTTGTTCTTTCATTTCTCCTTTGTTTTCCAAGGATATTGCCACCTTCCTCAATCAACAGTCACCTTTTGTGCAGCCAGGTGACACCATAATGCACAGAGCAACAGACCTGGAGTCAAAAAGACCTGAATTCAAATTCAGGGTCAGACACTTCCTAGCTGTATGACGTGGGGCAAGTCACTTCCACTTAGTCTGCCTCAGTTTCCTCACCTGTAAAATGGAGATAATAGTAGAGCTTCCCTCCAAGGGCTGTTGGGAGGATCAGATGAGATAATAATTTTAAAGTTCTTTGTACAGGGTTTGACACATTGAAGGCACTACATAAATGTCTTGTTGTTTTGCCCAAGGCAGCAAACCCCCCCCCCAAAAAAACCCTAACCCTTTTGTTGTCCTTAGCCCCTCCTGCCAATATTAGCTCCTTTTGAGTTAATTCTTACCCACCTAACACTGCCCTTAATTGTGTTATGTTTATAGTCATTCTTCATTGACTGGTCTTCCTTCCCTCTTCTAGATGTATATTATACAAATCTAAGCAGATGGCCAGGTTCCTATGCATTCTCACAGTCCTCTTTACAAATCTCCCTCCTTTCCTCTTCATTGGGATTGTTTCTTTGTATCTTCAGACTTCCCATTTTAAGGGGTTTTCTATGCTTCCTGAGCTAAAAATGCTAGAAGGGGCTGGTCATCTTAAGGACTTTGTAATGCCAGTTCCTCAATGCAAGTTATCCTTGAAGAACTGCTGCCAATTGATCATATTCACCAAAAAAGATGTCCATTGCTCTTTGGGTATCTTGTCATTGGTCACAAGCTTGTGGTGGGTCATGATTTCTGGCCACCTAGAAACATCAGGGGAACATTGATGCTAAAAAAGATGAGTTTGCCTTGGGGTCATATAATTGCTTGGAGTATATAGTTTCATGTTTATTTTTGGTTGAAATGGAGGTTACATGGGATGCTGGGAAGAGTACTGCTTAGGAATCTTAACCTACCCACTTAGCACCTATGTGGCTTGATATAAGCGTCTCTTCTTCTAAAGCTTCATTTTTCTCATCTGTAAGGTGCATGAATTAAACTGTATGATTTGAAGGTCCTTTCCAAAAGGAAACACCAGGAACTGAATCCTGATCAAGGAGACTGCAAAAATGTCCCTGATGCCTTTGGCAGATGGCTTTTCTTCCCAATCCCCTTCAGAGGCTACCTTAGGCAAGTGCTGACCATCCTCAAAAGCCCCCAGGAAAAGATACAAAACCCTCTGAAAGATCTGACCCAATGTTTTCTTCATTTTTGTCAAGTCATATACCAATGGCCGTGACACACAAGCAGCCACCCATGAAGCCAGTTATTTTCCTCTGACACGTATTTAATGAGGAGCTTAAGAATTATTGTGCTGTGTGGGAACCAGCTATAAATGGCCAGCAAATACACAAATGACTAAGTCCCAATTCCCTGCACAAAGGCTTTCCATGGCTTCCCACCGAAATAAGTCAAAAGGACTCAGCTTAGCATTTCAGGTGCATTAAAATAGCTCATCCTGTCTTTCCAGTAAAATTTCCCCCTGTGCCAACAACACCCATGCCCTATGTGTTTAATTCCAACCCATCTGAGTTCTTCATGGGCCCCAAACTGGTGCTGAAATTTCTTCCCTCTCCAAATATTCCTCATGCCTAGAATGTCTCCCCATTGAGCACTAGGGAAGGAGGGGAAGTTGGAGGTCATTGAGTACATTTTATTTACATATGAGGAAACTGAGGTTCATGGATGGAAAGTAACAACCAAGATCACACATAAAATCACAACTCTGGAGCTCTAAGGGACCTCAGAGACCATCTGGTCCAATCTCCTCATTTGAAAGAAAACTGAGGGTCATGGAGGGGAAGTGACTTGCTTATGATTACAGGTAGTGATGATGATGATGATGGCATTTATATAGCACATATAATATAGCAGATATTTTTACTAATATTATCTCATTTGATCCTCACAATAACCCTGGGAAGTAGGTGCCATTATTAGTCCCATTTTACAGGTAAGGAAACTGAGGCACACTGTGCTTAAGTGACTTGCCCAGGGTCACATAGCCAGTAAGTGCCTCAGGCTGAATGTGACTTCAGGTCAATCTGATTCCAGGCCCTCTGCTCTATCCACTCTGTCACCTAGCTGCCCTTGATCTAGAATTGGAATGGACTTCAGAAGTCATCTAGTCAAACTCATTTTGCAGGAGAGGAAACTGAGGCCCAGAGAGATAAAATGACTTTCCCTGTATCACACATAGGGTCCTAGATCCAGAACAAGAAACAATTGAGGAGGTCATCTGTTCCAAAGTCATAATTTTACATATGGGGAAACTGAGACCTAGAGAATTGATCCTCACTGGATCCTAGCACTAGAGATGGAAGAGACATACATGAAGGTCTTTTAATCTTACCCCCTAATTTTTGAAAAGAAAACAGACCAACACAGATGAAGGAAGTTGCCCAAAGTCACACATAGGATCATAGAACTAGAGCTGCAAATGACCTCAGAGCCCACCTAGTACAAACTACTCACTTGACAAAGGGGGAAACTGAGGCGCACAGAGGGGAAAGTGATTTGCCCCAGATTGCACATAGATCTTGAACATTAAGGGATTTTGGAGGCTGCCAAATCCAACTCCTTCATTTTAAAGAGGAGAAAAAAATGAGGTGTGGGTGGGTGACATGAGTTGCCCAGAGCCCCAGAATTGGAAGGGGTCTCTGAGATGATCAGTCCCAAACCCCTTAGATTACAGATGAAGAAACTGAGGCCAAGCAAGGTCAAAAGACCTGCCCCATATGTAGGATCCTAGACCTAGAAGCCATGTAATCCAAGCTCCTCATTTCAGAGTTAGAAAAAAATTGAGGCCCTGAGGGGTAAAGTGAATCCCAGGGTCAGAGTAGAGACCTAGAAATAGAGACAGAAATGATGCCTGTGGTCATTGATTCCACACCCCTATTTTATAAAATGGGAAACTGAGGTCCAAGGATAAGATGCGACTTATGCAGGGCCATCCATAGGATCCTAGCTCTAGAGCTGGAAGAGACCTCAGATGCCAGCTAATCCAAGTCCTCTCCCTCATTTTTTTGGGGGGGGTGTGTTTTTGGAGGGGGGAAAGCAGAGCAATTGGGGGTAAGTGACTTGTCCAAGGTCACACAGCAAGTAAATGTTAAGTGAATATCAAGAGAATCAAATGGGATAATATTTGTCAAGAGCCTAATACAGTGCCTGGAAGATAGTAGGTGTTATATAAATGCGGCTCAGTGGATAGAGCAATGTTCTCAGAACCAGGGAGATTCATCCTCTTGAGTTCAAATCTGGCTTAGACACTTACTAGCTGTGTGACCCTGGGCAAGTCACTTCGCCCTGTTTCCGTCAGTTTCCTCATTGGCAAAATGAGCTGGGGAAGGAAGTGGCAAATCACTCTAGAATCTTTGCCAAGAAAACTCCAAGCACACTTACAGAGAGTCAGATACAACTGAAATGACTCAACAGCAACAAATAAGAAAAATTTTTATTCACTTGACACTTGCTAGCTGAATGACCTTGGGCAAGTCTACCCTCCAAAAGTGCCCCCCTCCAAAAAAAAGAAAGGAAAAAAAGAATTAATTTTTATTATTATCAAGTATATACCTGTTTATGTATATGCTGCCCTTCTCATTGGGTTGAAAACTTCTTTTTTTAAAAAAAATTGATTTGTTAATTTATTTTTACAAGATTCAGTTCCACATTCCTTTGACTTTCAAATTTTCTCCCCTCCCTCCCCTCCCCTTCATGGTAGCATGCAATCAAGTATATGATCTGCAAATACTTTCATACTGGACTTTAGTCTGGTTGTATAGAAGGGGTGTAACCAATGGAATGAACAAGGGGAAAGAGGAATACAAAAGCAAACATGGAAAAGAATGAGAGTTTGTAGTTTGCTTCAATCTCCATTTACACTCTGTTCTTTCTGGATCTTTCTCTGAATGTAGACAGCTCCTTCCATCCTGAGACTTTTAGAGTTTTCTTGTAACCTTGCATTGCTGAGAAGAGTCCAATTGATCAAAGATGGTTGTCACACATACGTTGTGTCCATCATTGTGTACAAATTTCTCCTGGTTCTGTTCCTCTCACTTAGCATCAGTTTGTATAAGCCTGTCCAGGTAAATATGAAGTCCATCTGCTCCTTATTTCTTCTAGCACAATAGTATTCCATTACATTATTATATCACAACTTCTTTAGCCATTCCTCAATTGATGGGCATCCCCTTAAGTTCTAGTCTTTTGCCACCACAAAGAGAGCTGAAATAAATATTTTTGTACACATGGGTCTTCCTCCCACTTCTATGATCTCATTGGGATACAACCCCAGAAGTGGTATTACTGGGTCAAAGTGTATGCAATTATCTATAGCCCTTTGGACATAGTTCCAGATTGCTCTCCAGAGTGGTTGAATCAGTTCACAACTCCACCAACAATGCATTAGTGTTCCAATTTTTCCACATCCTCTCCAGCATTTGTCATTTTCCTGTTTTGTCATCTTAGCCAATCTGACTGGTGAAATGTGGTACCTCAGAGTCGTTTTGATTTGCATTTCTCTAATCAATAGTGATTTAGTACATTTTTTTCATATGCTTATAGATATCTTTAATTTCTACCTCTGAAAATAGCCTGTTCATAT
>JAQQSU010004002.1:0-14203 GCA_028627135.1 Pseudochirops cupreus | reverse complement strand
TATATATATATACACATAACCATGTGTATAATCATTATTGGTATTAAGTTTTTTATCTAGAAATCTTTCTAGCTCAGAAATTCTTCACATAAATGTGAGGCCAGTTTCTAGCCTAGATCTAAAAGGAGACTTTTTATCTTATCAACTACCTACTCATCTTCCAGAAATGGCAGAAAACTCATGGTTCTTTGGTTTCCTCTCAAAAATTAAAGCAAAGGGAAATAACTGATTTCCTTTAATTCAGCGGCAAAGTGACAGAATCAAAATTACTGTTGCTGACTATTAGACCCATGCTTTTTCCAACAAATTATGCATCAACAAAGAATGAAGGAATAGTAATAAAAGTGATCAGAAAGAAAATGCTGGCATTGTCCTTGAAAATATGTACTGAGTGGGGTATACAATTAGTACTTTGGTGAGACTTGGCAGAACAAGGCAAGGTGTTAGACTCCAAAGCATACCAATCTACTTCTAGCTGTGAAAAACCTGAAACAAAGAATGTCCTTCCTGGGATGATTTCGTCAATATTCTGGAATATAATCAAAAGAAGAGTTTGTCTTTTTTTTTGCGACAATATGTTTATAATTACAAACTGGACACAAATACTTTTAACAGACACCTGTTTGACTGTAGTCCCATCTGTTATTTTGGGATTTTGTCAAGAATGTATCAACATATACTATGTTAATATTAATTGCCAAATTTATATTCTTCAAACATATCTAATGTTCATATTAACCTTAGTTCTTTCTGTTCCTATTGAAAGTTAATTAGTACTCCTACTATTCCCATTGACAGTAATAAAAATGATGATAACAAAGATATCTTTTTGAAATGGACAATTGTCCATGGTAATCATGTAAAATTAGATACCCAGACATTACTTATGAATGCTTTGTAAGTGTAAAATATCCTGAGGATCCTTGAAAAGTCATTATAATCCTTTGATTGCCCTGTGATTTCACCAATGGCAGTAAAATGATAGAGACCACAAGTGGTTTTTATATTTTTATTCTTTGTGATTTTATGACTTCAAATCCTCCTTCTGCAGTCCACTCAACATCAGGTCAACATAGTTTAGAGCCAGAGAGGTTCTTTATGGTTAAAGTTTCCCATTTCTTCATTTTATATATAATAAACCTGAAGCCTAGAGACATTAAATCCAGACTTGAATAAGGTAACACAGGTAATAATTAACAGAGTTAGGATTCCATCTCAAAGTCTCTAACTCCAAATTCAGAATTCTTTCTACAGTAGATAGTACTGTAGACAATATTTTAAAAGTCTTAATAGTTCACGAGTATCAATGAAGTATAGAAGTTTTCTATCTTACATCCATTCATGGTCTTATATGAGTAACTCATACACCCGGTCATAAATATCTCTGATAATATTTCTGTGATTTATTCTTCAAAATTCTTCATTGGTAATATATCCTATTTACCCTGTTTATCTCCATTTCCCTTTGGGGACTCAAAATGTTACCTATGGCATTGTTTAAACAGTATTTAATTTAGAGTTGTAGGACTTAGGTTCAAACCATGTTTCTTCCACTGGACTATGTGACCTTCATTAAGTAAGTTAGTCTCTTGGGCCTTAGTTTTTTAATCTGTAAAGTGAGATGATCTCTGAATTACCTTATAACTCTCAGTTTATGATTCTATGATCCATGATTCAGAGCCATACAATATTCCAGGAATTTATTGTGTTTTTTTTCTTTCTTATTTATTTATTTTTCCCAATTAGCTTTTGTTTATTTTTAGTTTACATCATTCATTTCCACAAGATTTTGAGTTACAAATTTTCTACCCATCTTTCCCCTACCCTCCAACCCAGAAGAGTGATCCCATTGTATACCCCCTCCCCCAGTCTGCTCTCTCCTCTATCCTCCCCCATTAGCCCTCTGACTTTCTGGTAGGGCAAGATGGATCTCCATACCCCACTGCCTGTATATCTTATTTCCCAGTTGCATGTAAATAATAATAATGATAACATATGTATATATATATATATATGTGTGTGTGTGTGTGTGTGTATACATATATACACACACATATATGCATATACACATATACATACGCACACATACACATACACACACACATACAACATATGATTTTAGAACTTTAAATTCTAGATCCTTTCCCTTCCTCCCTCGTCACCCACCCCCACCGGAAAGACAAACAATTTAATACAGGATATACATGTGTAGTTTTGCATCTTCACAATGGACATATTATGAAAGATTGACTATATTTCCCTCCTTCCTATTCTGCCCCACCACTTGTTCTATTCTCTACTTTGTCTCTGTCCCTTTACAGAAGTGTGTGCTTCTAACAACCCTCCCCCCACAACCTGCCCTCCCTTCCATCATCCCCCCTCTCATCCTATTCCCTCCTACTCTCCAGTAGTATTAAGTCAAACTCTTTTGAGTGTTTATAAATGTGACTTATGATGCTCTGTAACATTATTGGTCTTGACGTAATCAACATGATGAAATACCATAAGGATGACTGTCTGGAGACCCTTAACATCTTTGAAAATTGTTTCCCACTTTGAACTCTATGCTGAACGTCCACAATGAAAATAGAATGGTGGCTGACAAGAAAAAACAAAAACAAAAAACAAAAAACCGTGCATGTTTTATTCTTCAGTTTCTATTGATAATCACAGTCATTGCACACACACACACACACACACACACACACACACACACACACATTATTTGCATCTCTCCAAGAGAAAAACTACTTCTTTGCTCCTGTTCAGCTCTCTAACCTTGGCAAATCAGATAGACCTCTGCTCCTTTAGATTGTCCTTGCTTTCACCTTTTTATGCTTTCCCCTTCACAATTTCATTTCCATTTCTATGTAGTCATCATGTGCTTGAGATAAAAATTCCTTCATCAAAATACAGAACTTTGAGAGAATTCAGTCTCATTCACTTGCCATCAGGGGCAAGTCTTATGGTCTATTTCCTCATGGGAAAATGGGTTTCAGATTGGACAGGCATATACATACCTGTTGCATGACTCCTTGGGAAGTGTAAGCTTCCCTAAACCTAACCTTCATTACAATAATAATTCAAATTTCAAACAGATCTTAAGATTTACAAAGTATTTACCTCACATCAAATTTATTAGAGAATTAATAAAAGTATTACTCTTAAAATTCATGTGTCTTTCCAGATTTTTCTTGAACTATCCTCCTCATCATTTCAAATTGAATAATTGTGTTTCATTATATTTTTATACCGCAACTTATTTAGTCATTCTGCAATTGATTGGTGTCCTCCCATTTCCAATTCTTTGCTACCACACAAAGAGTTGCTATGAATATTTTTCTGTGTGTGCATATAGATATACACATAATTCTGTGTCTGTGTGTGTATATGCACACATACACACATACACAAATATACATATATACATATATATCTAAATATACTTTTCTTTTTTGTTTTGATCTTTTTGAGATATAGATCTAATAGAGATATTGTTGAATCAAAGGTTATGGACCATTTTATAACACATTGGACATAGTTTCACATTGTTCTCCACAATGGTTAGATCAGTTCACAATTCTAACAACAGTGCATTAGTGTCCCAATTTTCACAAATCCCCTCTAACATTACTATTTTCCTTTTCTTTCATATTAGCTAATCTGAGAATTGCGGAGTGCTGCCTCAGAGTTGTCTTAATTTTCATTTCCCTAATCAATAATAATTTAGGGCGCTGTTTTATATAACTATTAATAGCTTTAATTTCTTCATCTTAAAGCTGACTGTTCATATTGTTTTACCATTTATCAACTGGGGAATGACTTCATATAAATTTAGCTGAATTCTCTGTATATTTGAGAAATGAGACCTTTAGGAGAGAAATTTGTAAAAAAAAATGTTTCCCATATTTCTGTCTACCTTCTATTCTTGGTTGTAGTTGTTTTGTTTGTGTAAACCCTTTTTCAATTTAATATAACCAAAATGATCCATTTTCCATCTAGTAATGCTTTCCATTTCAAGTGGTCATAAATTCTTTCCTTCTCCATTGTTCTGACAGGTAATTTTTTTCCTTGCTCTCCTATTCTATTTATTGTATCTAAATCACGTACCTATTTAGATTTTATCATCATATACAGTGTAAATTTTTTGCCTGTATCTAGTTTCTGCCATTTTGTTTTCCAGTTTTCCCAGCAACTCTTGTCAAATAATGAATTTTTGCCCAAAAGATTGAGTCTTTGAGTTTCTCAAACTGTAGATTGCTTTTGTCATTTACTACAGTTTTTTATGTACTTAATCTATTCCGCTCATCTGCCACTCTGTTTCTAAGACTGTACCATGTCGTTTTGGTGGTTACTGCTTGACAATACAGTTTGCGATGTAGTATGACTAGGCCACCTTCCTTCACATTGTAATTTTTGTTAATTCTTTTGACATTCTTGACCTTCTGTTCATAATGATGAATTTCATTTTTATTTTTCTTAGCCTATAAAATAATTTTAGTAGTTTGATTCATACAACACTAAATAAGTTATTTAATTTAGGTAGAATTTTTATTTTTACTATATTGGGTTAGCCTACCCATGAGCAAATGATATTTTTTTTTCCAATTGTTTAGTTCTGACATTATTTATGTGGAGATTGTTTTGCAATTGTGTTTGTATATTTACTGGATTTGTCTTGGTGAGTAGACTCCCAAGTATTTTACATTGTCTGGAGTTATTTTATATATCATTTCTCTTTAATTTAATATTTAATTTTCCCCAATTACATATAAAATATTTTTATATCCATTTCTTATAACTTACAGTTCCAAATTCTTTCCCTCCCCTCTTTCCTCTTTGAGAAGGTCAGCAATTTGACACAGGTTATATATGTGCAATCATGCAAAACATATTTCTGTTTTAGTCATGTTGTGAAAGAAACACAGACCAAATCATAAGAAGAATAAAGTAAAAATAAAAGCATGTTCTGAGCTGCATTCAAACTCTATCATTTCTTTCTCTGAAGATGAATAGCATTTTTCATCATAAGTTTTTAGAAATTGACTTATATCATTGCATTTCTGAGAACAGCTAAGTCATTAGCAACTGATTCTCATACAATATTTATGTTACTGGATCCACTGCTCTCTTGGTTCTACTCACTTCACTTTGCATCTGTTCATGTAATTTTCCCCAGATTTTTCTGATATCCTGCTAGCCATTTCTTATAGCACAATAGTATTCCATTATAATGAATTGATACCACAACTTGGTCAGCCATTCCTTAATTGTTGGGAATCCTCTCAATTTACAATTCTTTGCCACCACTAAAAGAGCTACTACAAATATTTTTGTATATATAGGTCCTTTTATTTTATTTTTTAAAATTCCTTTGGATAACAAAAATAGTAGTGATTATTATTGGGTCAAAGGGTTTTTATAACTCTTTGGGCATAGTTCCAAATTGTTCTACAGAGAGGTTGAATCAGCTCATAATTCCAACAAGAGTGCATTAGTGTCCTAATCATCATACATTCTCTCCAATATTTGTCATTTTTCCTTTTTGTAATAGTAATGAAATTTGAAGCTCCCTTTGTATTGGCAAGGTAACAGGTTCTTAGCACTTAGTATCAAATTAATTATATGAAACATCTTTTAAGAAACAGAAGGTATGAACCCCTGTTGCTGATGTAACAGGAAGGGGCAGAACAGGGAAGAGCTAATACCATATATAAGGAAAAGCCCCAGCTGAGAGAGTCAGAACTTCTTGAGGCAAGAACCTGGAAGCAGAGCAGCTACTACAGGAGCCAGAGAGAGAGAATTTCTCTCAGCAAACATCTGGAGGCTGGGCTGCTACTACTGGACTGAGGACTGAACTGAGAACTGAGAAGAGAAATGAGAACTGAGACAGAACTTCTTGGAGCCAGCTGTGTGGAGGCTGAGGAGAGGCTGAGGCTGGAGAAAGGGATTTTGGTTTTGAGAAGAGAACTTGTGGTGGTGGAGCTTCTTCTGAGAACCATCTGGAGCTGCTGAAGACTTCAGAGGTCCAGCTGAGCTGCTGAATATTTTCAAGGGCCAGCCAGAGCTGCCAGAGGAAGCATGATTGTGGTGTTGGTACTTTATCTGTTTTGGGTCTATGTTGATTTCACAGGCAGAAAGTGAACTGAGATGATAGGGCCGGCCATGTGTGTGAATATCGTTGTAATTCTGCTAAGCCTGATGTGTGTAGATATTGTTGTGGCTCTGTTAAATTTTCTCTTCCCAGGAACAGAAACTGTGAAGGACTTGAGGTAGACTGGACACTGTGAGCTTCAGTGTGGAGCAAGAACTGTGCAGAGAGCTGGACAAGGAACTGGGAGCTATCTGCATTTGAACTCAGATGGCAGTTGATTAGATTCAGGCAATAGCTGGAACTATGGAACAGGAACCATGAAAGCTGAGACCCTGCCTCAAGTCAAGATGAAAAGACCTCTCCTTGAGTATTTAATGAAATTGAAATTGTAACTTACTTGTGACCTAGGGTTGGATGGCCTTTGTACTTTCAACTTCCCCTTAAGAGAGTACTGAGTAGCAACTGATGAAATTGTAACTTAATTGCACCCCATGAGCGGAGGAATTTGACATTTGTACTTTGTGATTTAATTAAGGACTTTGTGATTGACTGTATTTTGTGATTGAACGTACTTTGCTTAAAACTATGTGACCACTTTGGTGAAAACTATGTGTCCATTTTAGTGATAAGTTGTCAAGTTATAACATTCTGAATGCTGTACTTTGATTTTTGTGAATGTTTTGCTCTGATTTGTTACTGAATAAATAGAGAGTTTGCTATACTATGTAATCAGAACCTTGAAAGCTGTTCATAGCAGCAGTCCTCTGGAAAGCTGCTTGTGCATGGCTTTACACTTTTTTATCATATTGAACCACATGATAGGTTTGGGTGGTGCCTCAGATTTGGTTTAATTTGTATTTCCATAATCAATAGTGATTTGGAGAAATTTTCTAATGTGATTGTAGATAGGTTTGAGGACTTTGTCTAAAAACTGCTTTTTCCTATCACTTGACCATTTATCAATTCTGGAATGTCTCATCAAAAAAAGACTCAGGTCTCCATATATTTGAAAAATGAGGACTTTATAAGAGATATGTGCTACAAAAATAATTTTTTGAGTTTTGATTACTCTTTATTTCCCTCCATCCAATTTTCCTCCTGTGTATCTGACTCTAACTCATTCCACTCTGTCTACCCTCAGAAGTGTTTTGCTTCTATCATCTCTCCCAATCTGCCTTCCCTTCTATCAGCAACCTCTGCCCCTATCTCTTATCCCCTTCCCCTCCTACTTTCCTGTAGGAGAATAAAGATGTCTTCTTGTTTCATAATTGAACAAATTCCAATGAGAGTAAGGTTTGAGTGGTCCTGTCTATCTCTCCCATCTTCCCTTCCATTTAAACACTCTTTTTTGTGACATAATTTGCCTTATTCTACCTCTCCTTTCTCCCAGTGCATCCTTCTCTACCAGTCCTTAATTTTTTTAAGATAACATCCCATGATATGCAACTCACATATATGCCCTATGAATATGTATATTCATTCTAGCTACCCAAATGAGAAAGTTATTGAGAATTGCAAGTATCATCTTTCTATGAGGGATGCAAATAGTTTAATCATATTAAATTTCCTATACTTTCTTTTTCCTGGTTACCTTTTTATGCTTTATTTGAGTCTTGCATTTGAAAACCAAAGTTTCTATTTAGCTTTGATATTTTAATCAGGAATGTTTGAAAATGTTCTGTTTAATTGAACATTCATTTTCCCCCTTAAGGATCATACTGGGTAGGTGATTCTTGGTTGAAATCATAACTCCTTCATTTTAGGATATCACATTCCAACCACTCTGATTTTTTTATAATGTAGAAAATGCTAAATCTTGTGTTATCATGACTGTGGCTCTATCATATTTTAGTTGTTTCTTCCTGACTATTTGCAATATTTTTCCCTTGAGCTGGGAGCTCTGGAATTTGGCCATAATAATTGCTGGGAGTTTTCACACTGGGGTCTTTTCCAGGAGACAATTGATGGATTTTTTTAAATTTCCATTTTACTCTCTGCTTTTAAACTACCAGGACAGTTTTCCTTGATAATTTCTTGAAAAATGATATTCATGTCTTTTAGGGAGTGCAATAATTCTTATTTTTTTCTCCTGGGCCTATTTTCCAGGTTGCCTGTTTGTCCCAATGAGATATTTGACATTTTCTTCTATTTTTCATGCCTTTGATTTTGTTTTATTGCTTGTTGATATCTCATGGAGTTATTAACTTCCACTTGCTGAGTTCTAATTTTTGAAGAATATTTTCTTCATTGAACTTTTGTACCTCTTCTTCCATTTGACCAATTTGACTTTTTAAGGAGTTCTTCCCTTCAGTGATTTTTTGCTTATTTTTGTGAATGTGGCCAATCTGCTTTTATGGCATTCTTTTTTTCATCGTATTTTTGTGCATTTTTTTTTTTTTACCATTTTACCTATTCTGGTTTTTATGGTTTTATTTTCTTTAGAATTTTTGTAGCTTCTTTACCTATTTGCACTTCTTTGTGATTTTCTTGCATCAATGTCATTTCTTTTCCCAGTTTTTCCTTTACCTCTCTTATTTGATTTTTGAAAACCCCTTTAGCTTTCCCATAGCCAGAGACTAATTCACATTTTTCTTTGAAGCTTTGAATATAGCTATTCGGATTTTGTTGTCTTCTTAATTTGTGTTTTTATCTTTCCTGTCACCATATTAACTTTCTATGGTCAGAATTTTTTTTCTTTCCTCATTTTTTCAATCTATTTCTTGATTTCTAAGTTTATTTTAAAGCTGAGTTCTGCTCCTGAGGTGCAGGGGGCACTGTCTCTAACTTCAAATTTTTTGTGCAGCTTTTGTCAGACCTAGTTTTGGAGATCTGTTAGATTTCAGTTCTTCCAAGGTAGTATGAGATAAGGAAAGATGTGTTTAGTACTCTTCTGGCCTTTATTCTGGCCTATGAGTGACCACAAACACTATTTTTTTATACTAGAACTCTGAACAGGGGGCCTGCTCCACTGTGGTTGCAAGTTCTGGTGTGATATTCCTCACCCTGGGACTGCAACAGAAGACTGCCACCCAGATCTGAGTATGGGTAATGCTACAGAGCCCTGCACCCAGTGCCAGCAAAGGAACCCTAGTAATCATCTGATGAGTTATCTGCCTGCCTTACTATGATGCAAGTAGGATGAAAATTATAGAAGCAGCTGCTGCAGGCCAATGATTAAATTGCCCCCCTGTCCCCATGCATGGTCTGCTGCTGATTTTTATTACCAGCCTGTACTGACACTCTAACTCTGTCTTCCCCACTCACCCTTGTGTGACATACCATTCTTTCCAACCTTCCAAGTTGTCTTTGGCTAGAAAAATTATTTCATTTCATTGCTTTCTAGGTTCTGTCACTCCACACTTTGTTTTGAGGTGTCAAAGTTGTTTGGAGGGGAGTTTGGGTTCCTGCCTTTTCTCCATCTGCTCCCCTAGATGGAATTTCTCTTTCTATCTCTTGCTCCTGGGCTTTGTTGATAATATATAGAAATGCTGATGATTTATGTGGTTTACTTTACATCCTAAAACTTTTCTAAAGTTGTAAACTATTTCAACTAGTTTTTTTTTTAATTGACTAACTTGGATTCTCAAAGTATATCATCTTAACCTCATGGAAGAGTGACAGTTTTGTTTCCTCATTTCCAGTTCTAAATCCTCTTATTTCTTTTTCTTCTTATTGCTGTAGCTAACATTTCTTGTACAATATTGAATAATAATTTTGTAATGGCAAGCAAAGAAGTACTTAAGCACCTTGTTTCAGTTACTTAAGTATTTAGCACCTTGTTTGAGTTCAAACGTCTTTGAGCTTTACCCTGATTATATCAAATCTCTGTTAAGAAACAGAATGTGTGAACCCCACTGTGGGAACAACTTGGTGATGCAACAAGAAAGGGCTGAACATGGAGGAGCTAATGGCCATATGTAAGGAGAAGCCCAAGCTAGGAAAGAGCAGAACGGAGAAGAGAGCACTTGTGGTGGCAGAATTGAGAAGGGGAACTTTGTGGTGGCCAGTCCCTGTTTGTCTGGACTTTTGTTTGTGAAACTTCATACAGAAGCCCTGGCACCTAACTGGAAATCCTGAAAGAGAATTTTCTTGTCGTCTGTTTACAGAAGTCCTAGGGGAGGGTTTCAGAGGCCCTGGGACTATGCTGACAATTTGTGTTGAGTTCTCAGACTTTGTTTGTGGATCTGTGTTGTTTTCACAGGCAGACAGTGAATTTATGATGGTGCTGGCAATGTGTGTGAATGTTGTTTTGGCTCTGTTAAGCTTTGTCTTCCCAAAAACAGAAACTGTGAAGGACTTGAGGTGAACTTGACCCTGTGAGCTTTTAATACAGAACTGTGTAAAGGCAAGTATGAGCAGCTTTCCAGAGGACTTTGCTGTGAACAGCTTCAAAGGTTCTGATTACATAGTATAGTGAACTCCATTCAGTAACAAATCAGAGCAAAACATTCACAGAAAATCAAGGTACAGCATTCACAATGTTACAATTTATCACAGAAAATCAAAATACAGCATTCATCATGTCACAACTCAACAACTTATCACAAAAATCGTCATGTAGTTTTCACCAAAATGGTCACATATTTTTGAACAAAGTACTATCATTTAGTAACTCAATCATTTAGTAACTCAATCATTCAATCATCCTTAAGGAGGCCTCCTTAAGGGACACAAAGTACAAAAGTTAAAGTACTCCATCCCTGGGTAGTAAATTCATTCCTCAGTCACAAAGTCTTTAAGTTCTCAGTTCAATCACAAAGTACAAAAGTCAAAGTCTCCCACACCAGGAGTGCAATTAAATTACAATTTCATTAGTCTCCCTATTTCATCAGTTACTACTCAGACAATTTCATCAGTTACTACTCAGTACCCACAGAGAGATCTTTTCATTTTCACTTGGGGCAGGCTTTCAGCTCCCATAGCTCCTCCTCCACGGTCCCAGCTCCTGTCTGAATCTAACCAACTGCCACCTGAGTTCAAAGGCAGACAGTTACTATTTCCATGTCCAGCTCTTCATGCAGTTCCTGCTCTATACTGAAGCTCAGAGAATCTAGTCCACTTCAAGTCCTTCACAGTTTCTGCTCCTGGGAAGAGAAAACTTAACAGAGCCACAAAGTAACAATACTACAGCCATGCTTCCTCTGGCAGCTCCAGTTGGCTCTTGGAAACCCTCAGCAGCTCCAGCTGGCCCTTGGAAATTTGCAGCAGCTCTGTGCTCAAAATCAAAATCACTTTCTCCACAGAATTTCCAGTCCAGCAGCAGCAGCTCAGCCTTCAGATGCCCATTGAGAGAAACACTCTCTCTCTCTCTCTCTATCTCTCTCTCTCTCTCTCTTTCTGGCAGCAGCTGCTTTACCTCCACAAAGATTATCCCAAAAAGTTCTGACTGTCCAGCATGTGCTCTTCCTTATATATGGTATAGCTCCTCCCCTTCCTGTTGCAGGAGTTCATGAGTTCCAGGGTTCACAAGCTGGGGGATTAACACATTCATTTCTCAATAGCCTCCATACAAGGCTCAAAAGAAACTTGAACTGAAACAAGGAGTTAATTCAATAACTGAAACAAGGTGTGAACTACTTCTGTGCTTGCCATTACAAGTGGGAAAATTGACAAGGAATTCCACAAGGAGCTGGATGAGAAACTGGATGAGAAGCTGAGAGCTGCCTACCTTTGAATCCAAGTGACCATTGGGTAGATTCAGGCAGGAGCTGAGACCATGGAATCTGAGAGGCAGCCTTGAGTGAAGATGAAAAGACCTCTCCTTGGGTATTTAGTTCTGACTGAGAAGATCATGATTTACTATAGCCTAGGGGTGGGAGAACTTTGTACTATGTACCTGGTACCTTTTAAGGATGACTGGGAGCTAATCTCTAGCCAAGAAGAAAGAAGAATTTTAGACTGAGTGATTGAGAATGTGACCTAGGGTTGGAGAATTTTGACCTTTGTCCTTTGTGTCCCTTAAGGAGGCTTGCTCCTTAAGGATGATTGAGTTAAGGACTTACTGAATAATATCTTTTTCTTATAACTATGTGGCCACTTTGGTGATAAGTTGTTATATTATAACATTGTGAATGCTGTACTTTGGTTTCTGTGAATGTTTTGCTTTAGTTTACTGCTGAATAAAGAGAGTTCTCTATACTATGTGATCAGAACCTCTGGAAAGCTGCTTGTGCTCGCCTTTACAAATGGATCATGAGCATCCATGCCTCACTGCTTATCTTATTGGGAAGGTTATTAGCTTACCCTTATTACAGATAATGTTTGCTGATACTTTTAGATATATACTATTCATCATTTTAAGAAAAGCTCCATTTATTCCTATGTTCACCATAGTTTTTAATTCAAATGTGAGTTATATTTTGTCAAAAAACTTTTTCTGCATCTATAAATAAGCATACAGTTTCTGCTGGTTTTATTATTCATATGGTCAGTTTGTTGATAGCTTTTGTTACACTGAACCAACCCTGCATTCCTTATATAAATCCCACCTGGTCACAGTATACATTTTTCGTAATATACTCCTATAATCTCATTACTAGTATTTTATTAAAGTATTTGCATTGATATTTATTAGGGAAATTGGTGTGTAGATTCTTTCTCTGTTTGCAGTCTTCCTAGTTTATGTAGCATCACCATATTTGTTTCACAAAAGTAATTTGGTGGGATTCTTTCTTTACCACTTTTCCCAATTAGTTTATATAGTACTGCAATTAATTGCTCTCTAAATATTGAGTAGAATTGATTTGTGGAGGGTTGGAGCAAAGATGGTGGCCTAGGAGCAGCAAAGTTCCACAGGTCCCACAGAGCCACCTCAAATACCCATAAAATATGACTCTAAACAAATTTTAGGGCTCTAAAACTCACACAAACACACCTCTTGCTGAAGCCAGCCCGGCAGGAAGAGGTCATCACAGCTCTGGGAGCCAAAAGCAGTGCAGCCTGAAACCAAGGCTTGGCCCCAGTAGGTTGCCAGGATGAGCCGAGCCTCAGCTGGAGCTTCAGGAGAATGGATGAGCTGCAGTTTTGGCAGTTCCCAGAATTTTCGAGCCATAAAAACAGGACTGAGTGAAAGGTCAGGGGATCTTGCATAAAACTGGGGGAGAAAAGTGCATCCAGCCAAACCACCTCAAGGGCAAGGAAGTAGAAGAAGCAGAGGCCCTGCAGCTGCCTCCACATAGCTGCATCAGAGCTCCTGCCCTGCAGACCACAGAGGGGTGAAGCAATAGGTCAGAGGCCAAGTGCTCTTGTGTTGAGTGGCCTGGATCCAGATTGGAGTGTTGGGTGGTGGTCCTGGGGTGCATTTTCAGTGAGCCAAAGCTGGTGGGGACTGCCAAAAAATGACAGCTCCCTAATAGCTCCAGCAGCTGGGAAAACTCAAGCAATTTGGGACAGAGCTTTCCCCTCTGGAAGCAGAGTTCCACAAAGCCAAAAAATCATTGACAGGCCAACCATGAGCAGGCAAAGGAGGCAAAGAAAGAACAGCAACCAAACTCTAGATAATTTCTTTGGAGACAAGAAGGATCAAGGCATGGAACAGGAGGAAGACAACACAGTCAAAACTCCTACACCAAAAGCTTCCAAGAAACATGAAGGCAGCCTAAAAGCCACAGATCAACTTAAGTAGGATTTTGAAAACCAAATGAGAGAAGTGGAGGCAAAATTGGGAAGAGAAATTAGAATAATGTAAGAAAATCATGAAAAGAAAGTCAACAACCTGACTGAACAACATAACACCTTAAAAAATCAATTAACTCAAATGGCAAAAGAGGCCCAAAAAGCCAATGAGGAAAAGAATGCCTTAAAAAGTTGACTTTGCCAGATGGAAAAATAATTTCAAAAGCTTTCGGAAGAGAATAATTCCTTCAGAATTAGAGTGGAGCAAATGGAAGCAAATGACTTTATGAGAAATCAAGATACTATTAAACAGATCCAAACAAATGAAAAAATACAAGGCAATGTGAAATATCTCCTTGAAAAAACCACTGACCTGGAAAACAGATTCAGGAGAGACAATTTAAAAATTATTGGACTACTTGAAAGCCATGATCAAAAAAAGGACTTAGAAAGCATCCTTCAAGAAATTCTCAAGGAAAATTGCCCTGATATTTT
>JAQQSU010004001.1:0-14203 GCA_028627135.1 Pseudochirops cupreus | reverse complement strand
AAAAAAAAAAAGAAAAGAAAATTAGAGTCCAGAAAAGTGATTTTCTCAAAGTCACACCAAGTTCTAAGGGAGAGCCAATTTCAAACTTACCAGGCTGCCCTTTTAATGAGGAGGAAGATAGCATAAAAGAAAAGTGTTAGATTAACAATAAGAAGACTAAGTATCACCAGAGGCTAGCTTTATTTCAGTTCATTTAGACTGAATTTCTTTGCACCTCAGTTTATCTTAAAAGGACAGTAATAATATCCACATTACCTTCCTCACATGGTCCTTGTGAGGAAATCTTTGTTATCTCACTTCCTCCCTCTAGAAATGAGAACTATTATAATGTATAATGATATATCTGGCGACAATCAAGTAGCATAAATATTGAGTGAAAAAGAACTCCGTTTCTCAAACACATCTATTTCTCCATTTTACAGATGAAGAAACTGAGATTTAGTAAGCAGTGGAGTCATCCTCAAATAGAAATGGGGGAGGCACTAAACTGTACCTAAGGATCCCTGTGGGTACACAGTGACTTAGAAAATCACATGTCAACAGTATCTATGTTTTATTGTATTTTTCATTCACTTCACCAAATATTTCCCAATTCCATTTCAATCTAGTTTGGCCACACTGGGGAGTGATAGGTGGATGCTGGCCATGTGTTTGACAGCTCTGCCTTAAAGCATATATCGAAATTTGCAAAATCCAGCAAGATAGATGAGATCAATCTTTTCTTTATCTTTTTCTGCCACAGGAATCTGGTAATAACTATTATGCAAATTCAATACAGAAAACCATTACTGCCTAATAGATAATCTTGAACCCTTGGCATGGTATATTCATCCATTTTAGTTCTTTGTTCAAAGCCTGGTAATCTATACCTATATATATAGATCTTCTTCAATATCACCCCTATGGGTAACACATGACACCAATTGTCAACAAGGCTCTTGAAATTTTCTCTAGAGTCATCTATGACCAACAAAAGAATCTTCCCAAAGCAAAGTTGACCTGTCACTCTCCTACTCAAGTAGGAGACACACTTCCATGAATCCCTCCTCCAGGATCAAATAGAAAAATAAATGTCTCTTGGGCATTTAAAACCCTTTGTAATCTTGCTGCTTCCTACCTTTCCAATCTTTTTACACTCTACTGCCTTTCATGTACTTTACAATCCAGTGGCACTGACTTCTGTGATGTTCCTCTCACGTGATATTAGGTCTCCTGACTATAAGCCTTTTTCCTGCCTATCTCCCATAGTTAGAATATTCTCCTTCCTCACCCATTCTGGTCACTAAAGAGAATTCATTATCCTTAGCTGTCCTCAGCTGTCTCTGGATAATCATGTCATTGTCTTCCCTTTGGTCCTGTCCAGCTCTACAGGTGCTTCTTTTTCCTGTCATGTTCGTAGTATCTCAACTCCTCCCCGAGGTCCGAAAGAAGAGAGTGAGAGGGACAGAGAAAAAAAAAAACAGAGACAGAGAGACATAGAAAGAGATAAACACACAGAGACAAGAAGAGAGACAAAGAGACAGACAAAAACAGAGAAGATAGAGAGACACAAAGACAAAAAGAGATGGATAGAGAGAGGGACAGAGAGAGAGAAAGAGAGACAGAGACAGAGAGAATGAACACAGAGAATAAACATAGTCATTGACCTTTTATAATGCCTTCTCATAGATGATTTGTGGAGCACATGCACCTCACTCCCTTTAAGGAAGACTGGTCCCAGAATAAGCTCTGCCTTTACCCCTATATGAATTGTCCAGGTCTACCATGTAGTACTTGTGTGGCCTCAATTTCCTTCTCTGTAAAATGAAAGAATTTAACTTGAGGGGCAGGGCTACGCTTTCTAAGTCTAAACCACATACCCTAATGTCAGCACCCACACAAAAACACAGGTGTCCTGAATCTCAGTCTGCTGTTCCTTTTGTTTGTTTGTTTCAAATTAGCCTTCAGTTTTCCTAACTCTTGGTTGGGGAGGACAAGAGGTGTGGATTCAAAACTCCTGTAACAAATATGAATAACCTTGTGAAACAAATCCCATACATGCTATTTCCCACTCTGAAATCTTTAAGAAATCAGTAGTTTTACATGCACTTCCTTGAAGCTCTGCTTTCAGAGACAGGCTCACAGAATCAATGCAGGCAAAGGATGTTATATCAAAAAACAAAACCAAAAATGACGATAGCCATTCATTGTCCTGCAGAAAATCTCATCAACTGCCAACCAGTCAATCAACAAGCATTTGCTGGAGAAATATAAAACTGAAGCAGTTCCTACCCTCAAGGGTTTTACATTCTGTCAGAGAGAAAATAAAGATAAATATACATATTTAGCAGTAGTCAGTGTAAAAGTGGGTCTCTTAGAAAATAACCAGAGCCCTGAAATGTTTGAACTGAAAGGGAAACCTTAGCAGTGACCATGGTATGCCAGCAAGGACTGGATCTGCATTAGACGACATGGGTTTGAAAGCCATTTGTGCTACTTTCCTACCTTATTGACCACAGTAAAGTCATGTCTCCTCCTTTCTTTCTCAGTATTCCTCATTTATCCAATCAAGGTGTTAAAAATGATGATCTCTAAGGTTCCTTCTGGCTCCAGAATCCAGATAATCTAAGCTAATAAGGGAGAATTTTAATCCTAATTCTGTTTTGCAAATTTTATTTGAGCCTCAAAACAACCCTGTGAAGTAAGTACAACTATTACTTTTGCCATTTTATAAATGGTGCAACTAAAAGCTCAGAGGTCAAGTTATTCACCCATGGTCACATAACAAGTCAACTTTGAAGGCAGGAATTGAAACCAAGGATTTCTGACTCCAAGTTTAGAATTCTATCTAGAATCCCAATCATTTTACCTGTTCCTCATCTTGTAGAGGAGGAACCCAACACCTCCAAAGAGGTGATATGACTTGTCTAGTATCACAGTGAGATGATGGTGTAACTGGAATGAAAATCCATGTCTCCTAAATCCTAAATTGGATACTCTTCCCACAACAACTATTTTGCCTCCCATTCTATAAATAAGTCCATGTTGCTAGTATAAAGATTGTTTGTGAGCCAAGTGCCCCTAAGGTATTGGCCAATTAAGGCCCCAACATAGACAAACCAGCTACCACTCCCCCTTGACTCTGCTCTGGCACAGCAGGTTACAGTGATTAATGAGTTAATATTGAGTAGAGAGCCTTGAGGATGGCTGAAGCCAAAGGTTATCAACCACAGAAATGGATTGGCCCTGTCCCTTTGATGACGGCTTGAAAGAGAAGTTGCTTTATTTGTCCCATGGGGTCTCGTTTAGGATTGGCCACCTTGTCACAAGGATTTATGAAAACAAAAGCAATTTTGCCTTGCTATGGAGGAATATAGGCTCCTTTGTTTAATGTTTCAGAACTTGCTGGGATTGGGCAGCACAACTGGGCCCACTCTCTTATCAGGGAATTTATGAAGTCAACAAAGTTAAAGTTTTTTTTTATTTGTTTGTTTTGTTTTTTAATTTGCTCTTTCACAGCCTTTCTTTCAGCTGCCACTTCCAAGGGCCTGACACACTCATGGTATATGTATCACCTGGTTTTTCTACCCAGATCCACTCTCCCCATCCTTTAAATCTCTTCCCACTGGACCAATGCCTCAACTAGAGTTGTAAGTTGAGAATTGACTTGAGAGTCACTAGAACATGCTTCTTTTTTCAATTCTGCAACTATCTGTGATTCATCGGGTAAATACTTTTATCACTCTGTACATCAGAAACAAGGTTGAAATGACCTGACTTTCTAGTGACTTCAGCAGGCATTGGTGGACTAACCCCTGCTTGAAACAAGAATTCCCTCTATAATATTCCCAGTAAGTGGTGATTTAGACCACCGGTTCTCAAACTGTGGGTCACGACCCTTTTGAGGGTCGAAGGACCCCTTCACAGAGGTCACAGGGGTCACCTAAGACCATCAGAAAATACATATTTCTGATGGTCTTAGGAACTGAGACACCACTCCTCTATCTGTCTCCAGGCGGGTCTGTCCCCATGCAGATATGCACACCTACGAGTATTAAAGGGTCTCAGCATTAAGAAGGTTGAGAACCACTGATTTAGACTCTGGCTGAAGATCCCCTCAGGGCAGCAAAGTGTCACAGTGGATAGAGTGCCAGGAATGGAGTCAAGAAGACTCATTTTCTTGAGTTCAAATCTGGTCTCGGACACTTACTATCTTTATGACCCAGGGCAAGTCACTTAACCCTGTTTGCCCCAGTTTCCTCATCTGCAAAATGAGCTGGAAAAGAACACAGCAAACCCCTCCAGTATCTTCACCACAAAGACCCCAAAGGGGTCAAGAAGAGTTGGACACAACAAAAAATGACTCAGCAACAACAAATGGACACATCCAGGACTGGATTGGTCCTTTATAAAGTCCCTAAAGCCACAGGCAGCTAATCACATTCTATCTCGTGGTAAGTTTGGGGTCTTGTGACATAGTAGAAAAAACACTAGTCTGAGACATAGTAAACCTGTGTTCTAGTCCCATTTCCATTAGTTAATACCTTGCATAAACATCATTTCTTTAGGATCCAATTTCCTCTTCTATAAAATGTGTGTAATAATGCCTACTTCACAAGGACCATATGAGAAAATAACAATGATTTTTTTTCTTTTTTCATAACCAAACAACGTTATGCACTTCAACTTCATTTATTCTGTATTTTTTCCGAGGTTTTTTTGTTTGCTGATTGGCTTCCTTTCTTTCTTTAAAAACAAATCAAGAACTATTAACTTGGTAGATTGTTTCAGTAACAAGTAATTCATGCTCTTTCCTCCCCCATCTTTCCATTCTATATCATTCACACACAGGCACATGAATGCTGGAATATCATATTTGTGGGAGATGTTGTCATGTTTCCATTTCTGAAATGTCTGAAGGGGGAAGTTTAGAGACAATCTGGGGGAGGCCTGGTAACATTTAAGAGAGATCCCCTCAAGTCTATTAAGGAAGGAGTGTCCGCTTCTCGAGTGACTTGACATTTTTAAATGTCTATTTGTCGTCATCAATATCCTTCCAAACCTTTCAAACCTTCTAAAGCAACAAAACTGGGCATCAGGCAGGTCATTCCACTACCTTCTGTGTCACTGCTCAGAATAGAAACCTTAGAAAACTTGCGTGTATGTGTGTGTGTGTGTGTGTGTGTGTGTGTGAGACAGAAAGAGAAAGTGAGAGAATGTGAGAATGAGAGAGAGAGAGAGAGAGACATCAGGTGAAGAAATAAAAGATTCAGATCTTTCTGCCTGAGCCAGGATGGTCTATTCACAATCATGTTATTTCAGAGTTTTATTTAATAGTGAGGTATGTGATAATAAATTATTTAACAGTCAGCTCTCCAGAAAATAAAATGTATGCCTGGCACTTGGCACTTGTAATTTTGATCTACATTATTAACATCAAGCAATTTTAGTCTTTGATTCTTGAGATGTAAATGTGTAAGCAGCTCTCCCAAACTGGTGTAAACTGGTTCCATCATGCCCCCAGGTATATGTGTTCATCTCATTTGCAGATGACACAAATCTGGGAAGGACTGCTAACTCTCTAGATCACCAGTTCTCAACCCGTGGGTTATGTTCAATTTGTAACAATGAAAATACATCTTGCTTATCAGATAGATTCATAACAGTAGCAAAATTACAGTTATGAAGTAGCAACGAAAATAATTTTATGGTTGGGGGTCACCACAACATGAGGAACTGTATTAAAGGGTCACGGCATTACAAAGGTTGAGAACCACTGCTCTAGATGATAAAGCCAGGATCTAAAGCCTAGAACACTGGACCAAATCTAACAAATGACATTCAACAGCAATAAATGTAAAGTCTTGGACTTTGGAGGATAAAAACAATCAGTTTTACAAGTATAATATGGAAAAGATATGGTTAGATAGCAATTGTTCTGAAAATAACCTGGGGGGTTTAATAAACTCCAAGTCCAATATGAGCGAGCAATATGATGTGCTAGAAAGAAAAATAAAATTTTTTATCTTGGACTTTATCAAGAAAAAGCATCACTTCCAGGAATAAAATGGTGCCTCTGGCAGACTTCATCTGAAGTATGTTGTTTGGTTCCAGGAGCTATAGTTGAAGAAGGACAGTGATAAACTGTGGAATAACAAGAGGAGGACAACCAGAATGGTGAAGAGCCTTGAGTTCATGTTACGGAAGATAAGGTGGAAGAATTGCAGTTGTCTAGTCCGGAGAAGAGAAGACTGAGGGGAGACATATGAAGCATCTTTAAGTCTGTCATGTGGAAGAAAGATCACCTTTTTTCTGTTCGGGTCCAGAGGGCCAAACCAGGAACACGCAGTTTGTGTGGACTGAACAAGGAGGACAAGCACCTCTGATGTGAGAGCTTGCTGAGCTCTTTTCCAGGTTGCTCATCCACTTTTGGTGTCTTCCTTTCACCCAACTCTCACCTGTGGTGCTAAGAAGCTGCAACAAGCTCAGCAGCCACACATCATTAAAATTGTTTTGGCAGATGTGCAAAACCAGGGTGAGGATAATCAAAGGGTCTCAAATTGATAGGTGAACTAGAGGGATGCTACCCCATGCATGTGCAGACTTCTCCTGGTGAAATGGGTGGATGAGAAGTCTGTTCCAATGGCCATGAAAGGAGCTGAAGCAGTCACTATGGAATGCTTTGAGTTTGGTTAGATGTCAAAGATGCCAAACATCTGGGACCCTTGCTGGTCTTCTTGACTTTCATCCTGCACTGGACTTCAATGATTCTGGAAGAAGGAGTGGCTTTATGAAACTCTACCTCACTTCAATTCAATTCATTCACAAGTCAAGACATCCTTATCATGATGTCATTGTTCCTCTTCCACAATGAAGGATCAACAACAATACTATTTGCAAAGAGGAACATTTATATTAAATGTGAGGAGAACCTTGTAAAGTCTGTTACAGTGAAGATTCCTTTTAGGTATAGTTAGGGTCAGATATTCTCTGGGGCTCCTTTCACTTTGGCTAATCTGTGATTCTGTGGAAATGAGGATGGTATTACCTCTACTACCTGTGGTCCCAGGGTCATTGTGAGGAACGTCCTTTCTGGGCCTTAAGGTGTTAGACAAATGTGAACTGTGATTCTTGAGTAAGAAAGAGACAACTTCCTTTAAAAAGAGAGCTAGGCTCTGCTTGTCTAAATATTGTCCTAGAGTCATCATGTAAACATCTGGGGCAAAGGAAAGCACATTGAAATAATTCATTGTGTTGTTCTCTTATTAACTAACTTCATAAACTTATAAACTTTCAGCTTCAATTTCATGGTCATTTCTAAACCATGAGACCTACACTCTGCACATCATCTCGCTGATCCTCCCACCAGAACTCAGACTCTGCCCCTGGGAATCTGGGCTCTGAGAGGTGAGCTTTCTCTTTATCTAGCTGGGAACCAGACTCCCATGCTTCACATTTCTAAACCATACTGATGTATATACTGCTTCCACCCTATAGCTAACCTTTCCATTATGTATGGGATTTCTCCATTAGTATATAAAACCCTCAGACTTCAAGGCAGAAATTTTTTTGTTTCCTTTACAGTTATGAAGTAACTTGTGTCTAGTACCTGGCATATAGTAAGTGCTTAATAAATACTTTTTTCATTTATTTGTTTGGTAGGAAGTAAGAAGGAAAAAAGAAAGGAAGGAAGAAAGGAAAGAAGGAGGGAAGGAAGGAAGGGAGGAAGGGAGGAAGGAAGGAAGGAAAGAAGGAAGGGAGGAAGGAAGGGAGGGAGGGAGAAAGAAAAGAAGGAAGGGAGGGAGGAAGGAAGGAAGGAAAGAAGGAAGGGAGGAAGGGAGGAAGGAAGGAAGGAAGGGAGGAAGGGAGGAAGGGAGGAAGGAAAGAATGGGAGGGAGGGAAGGGAGGAAGGAAGGAAAAGGAAAGGAGGAAGGGAGAGAGGGAAAGAGGAAGGAAGGGAAAAGAAAGGAAAGAGGGAGGGAGTAAGTCTTGAACTTGGAATCTGAAGACTTCTTAGACAAACTATACCCAAAAGGAATCCTTGCTATCACAGACTTTACAAGGTTCTCCTCACATTCAATATAAATGTTCCTGTTTGCAAACAATATTGTTGTTCACCCTTCTGCTCTCTCTTTACAAATATTGGAAAATCACTTCACCTTTGGGGGCCTTAGTTTCCTCATCTGCAAAATGTAGATAATAACACTTACACTAACCAGCTTCATGGGATTTTTGAGAAAAGTGTACTGTGACAATAATGACTCACATTTATCTAGTGCTCTAAGCTTTATAAAGTGCTTTTTTGTAAACCTTAAAGCTCTAGATGAATGTGAGTTATTATCTGCCCCCTCCCCCATTCTGCCTCCCTTTCCTGCTCCCTTTTTCTTGTTCCACCATTAGCTTCAGGTAAGCAGTCTGCAATCTTCTTCCTTTTTATTTCAGTTTGGGGGCTCATGGATCATTCTGCCAACTGCCACCGGGAGTCTTTGCAATAAACTGCCCACTAACATTTTATGACTGAATTCAATAGTGCTCAGGGCCTCCTGCTCCTGAGGCCCTCTTCTTCTTTCATAAACAAAACAGGCAACAGTCCCAATGGATATTCTTCCTCTTCTTCCAAAGTCATATTTAAAGTCACTCTGCCAAAGTCTACCTAGCTAGACAGTGAATTCCTGATTCTTTAACATTTAGAGGGGCATCTTATCTTTTAAAGGAAAACTACATCTCATGGATAGAGATAGAGATGACTTCAGAACTCATTTAATCCAATCCTCTCATTTTTACAGATGAGAAATCTAAGAGGCCAGAAAGTCAACTTACTGGCTCAAAATTACATAGGCAGGATACAACAAGGGTAGGATTTGAACCCACATCCTCATTGCACCATTTGCATCTCTTAAAATGTTGATGCTCTTTTCTCCCTCTCCAGAAGTTAGGTGTATTTATATGAATGAAAAAGCCCAGTGAGCAATACAGAAAATAAATGAAGAGTTCAGAAGCAGACATGCATGACTTTTGAGTTACCATTGATTGATCTGGTACATAGTAAGAGTTTAATAAATGTTTATCGATTACTTGATCGTGGGGAATAGCAGAGTTAGCACAAGACTGGGAATGGACAAACATCTGGATTTTCTAAAAAGGAAATAGAATGGAAAGTGCAAGCAAAAAGACAATGAAATCGATTTTGATTCCTAGGTTTTGGGGTTGTCGGGGTTTTTTTGGGTGGGTGGGATTCTAGAACATACTATTAAAGTATCGATTAACATAGAGAAAAGGAAATGGTGATTGCAGATTCAGCATCGAGAAGCTTAATGCCAGACTAATTTCTTATCATTCTTCGACAGGGTTATTGAACAAGCAGAAGAACAGAAGGCCAAGAATATAGCTTGGTAGGATTTTCATGAAGCATTTTACAAAGTTTCCCATGATATTTATTTGGTAAATATGGAGGAATATAAGCTAAATTTGGGCAGATTTGGGAATTTGATTAGGGACCAGATTTAAAATCTATAATAGTTCAATGCTAAGAAAGTATCTTTGCAAGTCTCCAATTAATTAATCCAGGGATTTGTGACTGGCTCCTTTTTATTTATTATATTTGTTAATAGGTGAAACCACAGGTGAAATACTCATAAAATTTGAAAATTTGGACAAAGATGGGAGGGATAGATGTGTGACTATCATACATAATACACTGGAGAAGAGTCAGGATTCAAAAAGATTGTAACAGGAATGAAGTTGTAGTTCAAACTCTTTCACTTTTGGTTCTCTTGATTGTTTTAAGATCGGCTTAAATTTTTATGTCCTTTTTCTTGTTTTGTTTTGTTTAATTTGTCCATTGATGAGCTCTCTCTGTTCTTTCTTTAATTCTTAGGTAAATCCTCTTTAAAGACAAAGCAATTACAATAACCTCTAAATTTGAGATAATTGATTTCATTACTTATTATTCCTTCCTTGATAAATATTTATTTTTATTTCTTTGATTTCTGGCATTGGGGAGTTTGTAAGTCAAACATTCTGCTTACTCCTATTTTGTTGTTACTGAGTTGTGTTTTGGTTTTTTTTTCCTGGTAGAATGTATTAAATACCTTCTTTTTGTCTTGAATTTTAATGATAAAATGGGGGGGTGCATAAGATGTGGTTTCTGGGCAGTGATCTGTGGAATCTTTTGACTGATGCTTTATTTTCTGTAGTTAGAAGTTCTAGTCTTCTGCTATCTTTTCTTATACTCTGGTATTATCACAGTTGTTGGTTTTTTAAAAATTATTCTCTTTTGTCATATTCTTTGGGACATGTAGGGTCTTTTATCTCTGTCTCCAAGAGTAGTTATTTCCACTTTTATAGAATTTTTAATATTTCTTTTTGTTTCTCATCACCTAAAATTTCTTCCACTATTGTATTTTTGTGTTCCAAATCTGTTAAACCTTTAAAATACTTTACTAGAGTTCATCTCCCTATTCTTTGCCAAAATGAATTTAAATTTCTCTAATCTGCAAATTTGGTTGTACGTATCTACGTAAAAGTGTGTGTGTGTGCGTTTTTAAATTCTGCATTGAAAGAGCCAAATTCTGACCTTTATTCATTCTGAACTTCTTATTTACAGGTTTTCTTTTCTTTCAAACCATTCTAGTGTCTCTTGTTTCTATTCCATGCTTTTGGGGAAATTCATAGAATTCTGTCTTTCATTTGGCTTTATTGGTTCACACTCCTTCATACTGTAAGTTGGGAGCACTATGCATTCTCTTCGATATTGCACTCATTCTATTTTCTGGATGTAGGATCTTCTCTGCTACATGAACTGTTTGTGTGCCTTTAGGCTTTTATTGAGGTATAGTCTTTTGATAGGTCTAGGGTCTCAGGCTTATTATGTGTGATGGCCTATAATGTACACTGGAACCTTCAACTTCTGGTTCAGAAAGTTAAAAAATTTCCTTGGGATCTAATGAGTTTAAGCTTTCTTTTATGAATGATCCTTTGAATCTTCCAAGAACCCTAAAAATTGAACTTGAGCCTATATTTCTCTTTGAACAAACGAGTCTATTGGAGTCATGGTGTCACTGAGTGCGGATGTAAGGATTCTTGAGTCTAAAAACCTTTTTACCTTAAAGGACTGAAGAGCTAGAAGGGACTAAATAATAAAATCCCACCTCTAATCTCACCCCAAGAGTTTGAAAGTTATTCTTTCTCTTTCCAAAGAGAGTAAAGAGAATATGCTCTCTCATGAACCACACGTCAACAGACATATAATATTACACCACCCACTTTCTGGCTTCTGAAAGCCAGTCCCTAGCAAGACCGCCTCAGCCTCCCTGCATTTGAGACTATATGGTTTGACATCCTGGATCCCTTCCCTAAGTAACTCCTGGTGGACAAAATTGATTCTAGTTGAGTTCTTTCCCCTTCTCTTCATGTCCTGCACAGGCAACCATGCTAACACTCATCCTGATTCTTCCTCCACTCTCCTTATTTCCCTCATGCCCTTGAACAGATTCAGGGTCTGATGACTCTTTTAGGGCAGGGGGAGTACAGCTGTTGTGCACTTGCAGTTGTACTATAGCAGCCTAGCTTTTCACCCTATGGCCAGGCTCTAGTCAAAAGACAAGTTCTCAATCCATTAATTCCTCCTTTACCTTCCTCTTTTCCTTCACCTGACTGGGTTGAATCAGCATCCATCACCTTTTCCAGGATAATAGGGGGAGCAATGATTTTCAAGCAGAGTCACTGCAGTAGCATGCTGGCATTGGGACCCACACAGGCCTCTGGGGTTGGCTGTGCCCCTGCTTTAGAGCCATAGAGCTAGTGAGGGAGTGGTACTGGGCAAGAGCTCTCTATATGAAAGCTCTCCAGTGTTAAATCTTAGATTTAACAATGTTGAGGATTCTGTCTTTCTCTGTGGCTTTGGTAGGAATCCCTCAATATCTAGCATACAATCCTTTTTTTTTTTTCATGGGGATTGGAGGGTTGTGGAAGGGCTGAGAAAAACTGACAAATCAATCTTCTTATCCTCCCTTCTCCAAATAAATATCTCAGTTCTTGCAACTAATCTGTATATGACACAATTTCTTATCCTCTCCCCACCACGATCCTTTTCTTTGTGTAACACTGCACTTCTTTTCATAGATATCTCCTAAAATATTGTCCCAAGAATTAACACAAAACTTCATTGTATGGTCTGACCAGTACCCACAGCTTGAGACTATATGCTTACTGCCTTCTTTGTTTAGACTCAGCATCTTAAAATGAATTGCTGCAGTTTGACCATTAGAGAGCTTAATAATAATAGCTAATATGCAGATAGCAAAATAATTTTTATCAAGAGCTATATATTATTTTATCTTTACAAAAACTGTGTGATTATTCGTTTTCTGATGCTCAGCATAATGCCTGACACAGAGAAGATACATAGTGTTTTCAATTGATTGATTATCCCCATTTTACACGAGAAAACTGAGGGTCAGAAAGTTAAGTGATTTGTCTGTGGTAATATGGATAGCACTTCTTAAACTGTGCATCACAACCAAAAATTTGGCAACAGTTAAAGGTTTCTGAACACACAATGACCAAAAATTTATTAGAAATCAAATGTGTAATGAATCTGAGGTGTTTCTGGCAATTCTTGCCCATGTTGCAGCAGCAAACAATTTCACTGCAGCCTTGGTGCTGAACACACAGCACATGTACTTTGCACTGGGCATGCCCTTAGGCCATTGCTGCCTAAAATGCAGAAAGGCAGTGGAAAAAGTTTAAGAAGCCATGACATAGGAGATTGGAATATTGGAGACATGATTAGAAACCAGGTCTCTCAGGTCTTCCAATTCCACCAATAACTTCACCATGGTTATGCCCTCTTCTCTTCCATTTATGCCTTTGTCTTGATCCTGAGTAGTTATTTCTGATATAGTGTGAACTATGTTACCAGGATAATGAGATTCTAAGATCAAATTTCTTCAACTCCCATTCCCAACCAGTCCTCAAAATCCTCTAGCTAAAAACCTTCAAGATCTTGTATATAAAGCTAATAGAGTCCTACTAATGGCCATAATAACTCAGTCAAAGAATTAAATTTCTTTGAAGCATAAAGGTTATTTATATCTCACCAATGGGTTTGGGTAAAATTTCCAGACCAACAGAAAGAAGTAAATACCCAGACAGCTTCATCTTCCATGAAGTCATTGACAAGGCCCTTAACAGAAAGTCTTCTCATTCTAGTCCTGCAGCATTTTTTTCAGTAGCTGTCCTTTTTATCCTTAACACATTCCACCTTGCATTGTAGTTATTTGTAGGCATTTCATTTTCACTCAACAAAGCATGAGATTCTTTCAGACAATGACTAGGTCATTTTTCATACCAATACTCCAAGAGGCTTTAATATGACCTTTGGTGTTTCAAAGATGTAAGCTGAATTGGATTGGTTTATATACTGTAAAATGGACTGGAAAATCTAAAGTCTAAACCAAAAGTATAAAAAAGGAGAGGAGAAAGAAAAGAGCATAAATAAGAAATGGGGAGAGAGACAGAGATAGAAAAACACACACAAAGACAAAAAGACAGGGAGAGAGAGAGGGGGGGGGGGGGAACAGAGCATATTTAGGGTGTAGGAAGCCCAACAGAAAGTAAAATATACAGGTACATGATAAAATACTTAAAACCACCTCCATTTCCCCCGAAAAAATCACAGTGCCACAAGAAATGTTCATAAAGATAATAACAGAGAGTAATTACAAGGAAATATATAAAAATAAGAAATAATAAGAAAAAAAATTACAAGTCAGAAAGTTGCTATTTTTATAGACAAACATATATAGACAAACAAATCTGAAAATATCACAGAGAAGTCAAACAATAAAGTGTAATAGAACTGAACCTTTATCACAGACCTGACTATTGCCCATAATTCCCTCAATACAACATTGATCCACGGAAACTTAAAATGTGTAATGTTAAGTATACAAAATGTCAGTATACAAAATAATTCAAAAACTCCAAGCTCCATGGAAACAAAAACTTTCAAGATACTGAAACCTGGCTATTGAAATCAAAATTACATGGAAACAATGAGATATGTATTATCCCTGTTGACCTGTCTACTACTGGGAATGTACTGAGGATGCTTGTCTACAGGGAATGAGTTTATACACTAGTAGTCTAAAAGCAAATATTAAGCATGTTCTATGTACTAGGTACTATGCCAAGTCCTACAGAAAGAAAATAAAAGTCATTG
>JAQQSU010004000.1:0-14204 GCA_028627135.1 Pseudochirops cupreus | reverse complement strand
TAGTGGGAAGTATCTTTGTGTGCGTTTTGGAGTTCCAGGATTGGTTTAGAGTCCTATTTTATGGGTATTTTGGGGTGGCTATGTGAGAGCTGCGATATGTTGCTGCTTCTACGCCGCCATCTTGGCTCCGCCCCCCTAAACCTCATTTATTAAGAACATACATCCTTTAATGAAACATTTACACCATGTAATAGGATGTTCCATTTAATGCATAAAATATACACTCCAAAACCCTGTCAATTAGAACATTTGGAAATGATGTTCCCCTGAGGCTACCAATAGCTTGACTTTAAATGGAGTGTGACAAACAGCGCTAATATGTAATACAGAAGACTCTCAACAATAATACATCATTGAGAGATTAATACTCAGATAGAGGAGCAATGCAATTTAAAAGAAAACCATTTAGTTGGAAGGCATTAGTTTAGCCCCTGTGCAAAAGGATTAAGTGACATGTCTGGTGCTTTGCTCTCCTATTAGTTCTATTATCTGTCACAAGTAGTGTAGTAGTTTGCTCTGAATGAATTTTACTAGATGGTATTTTATTTCCAAAGGAAATTTCTTCCAGATAACTCATATGAAATATGATACGAACCTTTAAGCAGATTTTTTTTTTGTCTGCAGGTGACCTGGAAATGTAAAAATTGGTGTTTCCAAAACTCTAACATATTAATCTTAGGGATTTGGGAATAACAATTATATGCTATTTTGTATATTTCTTAATATTTTAGTTATGTATGTTCGAATGACCAAGATAAAAAAAAAGTGACATTTTTTTCTGTGATAAGGTTATACCATACTTCAGAGGTTTTCTGTAACAAAAAACATTTAATAACAAATGCACAATCTATTATTATTACAAACCAATATATTATGACAATGATTTAAAACATCTGAAAATGAGTTGACTGATTATCCTTATTTAAATTGTTCAACATTGATAATAGTCTTGACCTATTATTATGGATATCTATAAATTTTAATAAATAAGAAATATTTAGTTTAGTAGCATTTAAAAAGAACTGCAGTCTATGGAGAATATTAACACACTGAAAATTCCAGGAGACACATTGGGGAGTAACATTGGAATAATTTCCCATCCAGATTTCCTAACAACATGACATAGAATCACGTGACAAAATCATCACTATAAAAAAATTTTGTTTCTGAAATTTGTTATCACTTGGGACAACAATTGCAGGATTTGTATATACTCTTATTAACATTTGTTTTATCTCTAACAATGACACATCTTTAACTGTAGCAACAGTCAGACATGCACACATACACTTAAATCATGGCAACTGTTATAAGCAAGACTGACTTGTCAGGTGATGACCATTTCTCTTCTTTCTGTTACAGTCTCATTTTGTGGAAAATCTGGCCTCTACTTGCAACTTCATATGTCATCATTTCTTTCTATTGCTTTTGCCTTGTACTTAGTGAATTAGGTTGACCAGCAATATTTCTATGCTGATTGTTTACCTTTCATTCTCACAGGGAAATTGTAATATTTTTTCCTCTTCCTCAACTGATTTTTCTTGAGATTTGGGATTGAGAAAAAAAAATGAATTTCCTGAGAAATGGTGGGAAGAAATTTCCACAGGGAAGCACTAATAAAAATGCCTTTACTCTATCCATCCATCCATCCATCCATCCATCCATCTATCTATCTATCTATCTATCTATCTATCTATCTGTCTATCTGTCTGTCTCTCTATCTGAATTTCTATCTCTGGGGCTTAATTAATTTCTCAATTTCTCTGCCAATAAGATTAATCAACTTTGTTGAAACTCTCAAAATGAAATTATGTTGTCTAAAAAAAATTTGACAGTGAAAAGTAATATATTTATACTGCTGTATAACTATCAAACCATTACATAATTAAAAGAAATTACATATTAATTAATATTTTGTAATCTAAAATATGCTTTTTGTTAATACATAGAAGTGAAATTATGTTATTTTCTTCTCCCTACTACATTTTAATGGTTTACTTATTTTTAATTGTTTGGATTCACTTGCTAAACATGCACACGTGCATACATGCATACATTCACCTTCCCCTAAATTCTCTCCCAAGTGCTTCATCAAAGTGATCTGAGTTACCAAAGTCATTATAAATAGGGCAGAAGATCTGATAGTTCCTACCAACTATAAACAAACGAACTCACAAAAACAAATACATGCACACACTACATATAAATGGATATATGTTTAAATATAGACACAGAGCTATGTACATGTGTTTCTATATCTGTTTTTAGTATTACTCTTTACAATAATCTTCACAAAAATCCTGTCAACCACTTACTGAAAGCTTCATAATTCCCACTCTACATTTGCTGGAGTTTAAATTCACAGAGAGCTAGTAAATGGCAAAGGTTTCAATTGCCTCCATCTTGGTTCAGCCTTGTGCATCATGGTACACTTGGAGACACTCCTTTGTCTTTATTTTTATTTCCTTTTTGCATCTCTATTTTTCGAATTTCTTTGACAAAAACTTTCAAATGCCTAATTTTTAATCTATGTTCCCCTGCTCCACTAGCATATCTCTTCATCTGCCTGCAGGGACCTCAAGAAATGTAAAAAATAGGACAAGATATGAACTTCCCTCCCCTAACTAGCCAATTTAGGGTACCCAAAATTTGTTATTATAAGAACACAAAGTCAAGCAAAAGTATTATAAGTGGGTGAAGCTATTTCTTTTGCATTTTTGAGATTGATACCTATGACCTCTCGTACCAAGTGATAGTCTGCAGAAATTTTGTTTTTACGTCTTGTAGTCTTTCTGCTTTCTTTGTCAGTCCTATTTTCTGATAAATACATCTTGCTGTCAAAAGTTGTTCTGTTTATATTTTTTTCACCATTGTTGTACTAGAAGAGACAAAGAAGGCAAACCTTCAGGGTCAAGACAAGCTCCTCATAATTAGGAAGATAGATATTATCCTAGGAAGGCTTCTTTTATGTAGAGATGGTGCCCTATCTTCCTTACCCTACCTTCTCTCCTAGCCTAAAGAGACACAGTAATTATGTGCCTTCTACTTTTAAATGTCTTTTCTTTTGTTTTAATTTTGGCTAAAAGTTACCTTACCTCAGGTACTGAGTTGGAATTGAGTAATAATTTTATGCTTATTTTTCTCTTCCTGGAGACCAGAATATATAATATATAGAGCATTTTCTGATATATTCTGATATACACATAAAAATGTGTATTTTGAACACAACAATAAAGGATACTACCTTCTTTGATCTATCTTTCTTTGAGCTTCTCTTTTGACCATACAGAGCAAAAATTTCAATGACATAGACTTGCTAGGCAATCTGTATCAGTATAAATCCAGTAATGGAAATATATTTAAATGAAATCATAATTAAGCAGCTTTAACCTCATCATACATAAGATGCTGTCAGATTCCCATTCCTCCAAAGTCTTTATTTTTGTTGAGTCTGAAGTTATTTACTTAACCAGACCATGAGAAATGAGACCTTATATGTCTGATCTTTTCCCCTTATCTTACTTTCAAAATTCTTCTCATGCTCAGTCTGTGTTGAATTTAATTCCTTTTTTTTCTTCTTTTTCCGTCTTTCTCTATTAGCAAACAGATATCATTGGAACTCACATTTTCAATAGACAGGACAGGTTTTGATGATAAGAACCTTAAGAAACTGCAACAATCAAGAGTCAACCTAAACAAGACCAGATTTAATTCTACATTTTAGAGGAAATGAGATGGTGGGTGCTAATCAAAACAGCAGCTAATAAGTGGAATAACTTATGCATAAACCCTCTTACCCTTTCACTTGCTGATTTCAGCATCACCAACGGCTTCATTGACTATCTCTTTGCAGATGTTTTTCAAATGCGCATGTTCATCCTTCACCTCTGTCCTGAACTCCAATTTCATATCTGCATCTACCTGCTATACAGCTAGACCTGGATGTCATGGCAATCTAAAGCTTAATATGTCCAATATAGAACCCATTCTTTCCCCTTTAAATGTCACTTCCCTAAACTTTCCTAAATCTGGACTTGATATCACCCAAGATCCCAACCAGAATCTCATTCCCCAATCTTCATGTTCCTCACCCCCAATCTATATGCAATTAAACACAAAGTCTCTTTGACGATATTCCTAAAACCTAAGTCTGATGATATAATTCTTTTATATAAGGATCTTCAGGACTCTTTATTTCTTCTAAGTGATGATATAAATGACAATTTCATTTAAAGGTCCTCACAATCTAGTTCCAGATTACCTTTCCATATTTATTTCACATTATTAATCATAAACATTTATTAAAGGCTAACTCTGAGTCAGGAACTCTGCTAAGCACAATTAATCCCCTCCACATACTGTATATTCAATCTATATGAACCTATCTGTTATTCCTCACACACAATGCTGTAGCTTGTATCTCTCTGATCTTGCACTGGTTTTGTTTCATGTCTGTAATTTCCTATTCCTCACCCCCACCCCCTAGAATCTTTCATTTTCTTCAAAACTCAGCTCAAACACTACCATGTAATCCTGTCCATAGCAGTAATTTCTAAGTATTTGTTGGATTGGGTTAGAATAGTCAATTAGTCACTCCACAAGCACTTACTAAGCCCTTACTGGTTGCTAGGCATTGAGCCAAGAGTGGGAATAAAAAAATAGATCCAGTCCTGAATAATCTTGCATTTGAATAAGGGAGAATGCAGATACAATCATAGATACATAAAGAATAGATGGATGATAGCCCTAGAGGGGAAACCATTAGTAGCTTAAGGATTCTGTTGTGTTTGAGCTGAGAAACAAAGAAAAAAAAGGAGGGGAAGAAGGAAGAAAGGAAAGAAGGAAAGAAGGAAGGAAGAAAAGAAGGGAGTCATGCCATTGGCTGGGTGGAGTACAGATATGGAATGCTGCATGTACTTTCAATTGAGGTCACTATGCTGTTAATGTTACTTCATTATTTTATTTTGATCCTAGGTACCACTCATCCAGTGAAGGTGATCATTTATAGTTTTTAATGTAAAAACAAAAGCATATCAATAAAATTTCCTAAAAAGGAAAAGCAAGTAGACCAGTACAGTTTGTCTATAGAGCTTGTGGAGCCTAGTCATATGCAAGAAGAATGGAATATTAGAATGGGGTTAAGTTATATCGGAAAAAGAGGTTAGGACGAAGTTTTGAAGATCATTATGCAATAAGAACTAGTGTTTCTTTTTTTTTTTAATTTGAGACATAACTTAATTGGGAAGGGGTTGATATGGCCACATCTATTCTTTAGGAAATTACTTTAACAGTTTTATTGATGAAGGATTAAAGTGGAGAAAGAGTTGAGGCAGGAAAACCACTCAGAAGGTTAATTTGGTAGTTCAGAGGAGGGTAGAAAAGAAAAGATGGCTGAATAATGGCAGAGACTTTCCTGAATTCTCCCCCCCAATCACTCCAAATACCTTTAAATAATGACTCTAAACAAATGCTAGAGAACCAGAATCCACAAAATGATGGATTGAAACAACTTATCAACTTAAGACAACTAAGAAAGTGACAAGAAAGGTCCACTGAACCAGGGAGAGAGAGGAGTTCAATTCAGTTCAGGCCACACCAGTGCAGAAAAGTCCCCAGCAAACCAGAAACAGACCTCAGGGTGACCAAATCAGTGGGAACAGTGACAGTTTCCTGACCTCTCAGATCACAGATGCCAAAGACAACCTGGAAGGTCAGCAAGAAAGGTCTGACACACTTAGGTGAGAATGGAGCACAGTCCAGTACAGGCCCTGCCAACATAGCCTCATCAAAGCATGAACAGTCCTTGGGACTGACTAGATCAACCATGGCAGCAGCTGCTTCCAGAGCTCTCTGCTCACAGACGATAAGGGGGTCAAATAACTGGTCAAAAAGGTATCACAGGGGTTTCTTTGCTAGAACTGAGGCAGAAATCTATTGCTTTGCTCCTACTCAGATCTAAGTTGGAGTCCTGGGTGGAAGTCCCAGGGCAAAGAGGAGCACTAGCACACCAGAGCTTGTAGCCACAGTGAAGCAAGGACCCTCCTCCTATTTCCAGGGTAAAGAAGAGTACTTGTGGTCACTCAAAGAAAAGAGCACAGCTCAGGAGTATAGTAAACACCTCTCCTTTGATCATACCACTTTGGAAGAACTGAAGACTTACATGTCCCTAGAAGTATCTCTAAAAACAATTGCACAAAACCCCTAAAGCTTGAGACACAGCACCCTCCAACCTGGAAGCAGAGACCTACTTTAATAAATAGCTAAACAAAAAGTAATAAACTGAGAAAATCAGCAAACAATAGAAAATAACTCTGACCATAGAAACTTACTATAGTGATAAGGAAGCTCAAAACACACACTCAAAAGAAGATAACTCAGTCAAACATCCAATATCCAGAGCCTCCAAGAAAAATATGAATTGGTCTCAGATCATGGAAGAACTCAAAAAGGATTTTGAAAATCAAATAAGAGAGGTAGATGAAAAAACTGGGAGATAAATGAGAAAGATACAAGGAATTCATGAAAAACAACTCAATAGCTTGGTAAAGGAGACAAAAAATACTGAAGAAAATAACACATTAAAAAAACAGATTAGGTCAAAAGGTGAAAGTACTACAAAGAAGCCAAGAAAGAGAAGAATGTTTTGAAAAGCAGAATTAGACAAATGGGAAAAAAAATAAGCACAAAAATTCCCTGTAGGAGGAAAAAATCCTTAAAAAGTAGACTTGGCTAAATGGAAAAATAATTCCAAAAACTCATTGAAGAAAATAATTCCTTAAAGATTAGAACTGAACAAATGGAAGCTAATGGCTTTATGAATGTAATGTTAATGGGATAATAAGATCTTCCCCAGACATTAATAGGCCTTACATGGAGTCCACTGGGGGAGGGACTTGCCTAAGGAGGAACTTGCTTAGGGGGAGGCTTGCTTGTAGCAATGCTTCCACACCTTTTGGTATTAAGTTGATTAGGCATGGAGTCATGAAGGTCATGATACCTTCTGGCTCTGAGAAGTGTGTATATACTCTGAGTTGGTATTTTGCTTTGGGGGTTTGCTTATGAGAAGGACCATTTGATTTCCTTATTGAGACTCTGAGAAGTTGTTATGTTCAGACCCCTTGACAGCTCAGATATAAAAGCTCTCTCAATCCAGTAGTGTATGTACAGTGTATAGCAATATTGCTTTGATTCAGGCAGAGTCCTATCTATTGGTCTTTATGCTAATTTCTCTGCTTGTATTTTCTCTGATGTTCAGGGTGCTGAACTTTCCCTGAACTAGTGAAAGTAATGTAATTAAAAGGAAGACTGTTAATCTTTTTTTTTTTTGAGGGGCAGTCTTTCATAGAAAAGTAGAAGAAAGAATCTGTGCTACCAGACCATTCTGGGTGCGCTAGGGTGCTTGCTACTACAATGAGAAATCAAGAAACAATTGAACAAAGCCCCAGAATGAAAAAAAAATAGAAGACAACATGAAATATCTTATTGGAAAAACAACTGATCTGGAAAATAGATCCAAGAGAGATAATTTAAAAATTATTGGACTACTTGAAAGCCATGATCGAAAAACATGACTAGACATAACCTTTCAAGAAATTATCAAGGAAGACTGTCTTGATATTCTAGAACCAGAAGATAAAATATAATAGAATCCACCAATTATTTCATGAAAGATATCCCAAAATGAAACCTCCCAGGAATATTATATCAAATTCCAGAGCTTCCAGTCAAGGAGAGGATATTGTAAGCAGCCAGAAAGAAACAGTTCAGGTATTGTGGAGTCACAACACAACAGTTAGTGGCTTCTACATTAAAGAATCAGAGGCTTGAAATATGATATTCTAAAGATCAAAGGAGCTAGGATTACAACCAAGATTCACCTACCCAGCAAAACTTAGTATGATACTTCAGGGGGGAAAATGAACATTCAATGAAATAGAAGACTTTCAAGTATTCTTGATGAAAAGACAAGAGCTAAATAAGAAAGTTTACTTTCAAATATAAGACTCAAGACAAATAGGAAAAAGTAAACAGAAGAGAGAAATCATAAGGGACTTAACAAGGTTAAAGTGTTTACGTTCCTACATGGGAAGATAATACTTGTAGCTCGCAAGAGGGGCAGTTAGAAAGGGGGCACAAGTGTGAGCATAATATGAAGATATGACATCTAAAAATTAAAATTGAGGAGTGAAAGAGTAATGTACTGGAAGAAAGGAAAATGAAGAGGTAGAATGGGGTAAATTATCTCATATAAAAGAGGCATATAAAAGCTTTTGCAGTGGAGGGGAAGATGGAGGATGAGAGGAAGAATACGTGAACCTTACTGTCATCAAAATTGACTCAAAGAGGAAATAATATATACTCTCAATTGGCTAGAGGAATCTCTCTTACCCTACAGGAAAGGAGGAAGGAAAGGAGATAAGAGAAGGGGGAGGGCAGTAGAAGGGGTAGTCAGAAGCAAAACACTTCTTAAGGAGGGATAGAGTGAAAGGAGAGAAAGAATAGGAGAAACAGGGAGGGAAATCTGATAGAGGGAAATACAGTTAGCAATAGTAACTGTGAAAAAAAGTTGCAGCAAGTTTCTCTGATAAGGGCCTCATTTCTCATGCATACAGAGACCTAAATCAAATTTATTTTAAAAAAATAAGAGACATACTTCAACTGATAAATGATGAAAAGATATGAACAATTTTCACATGAAACAATCAAAGCTATCTATACCCACATGAAAAAAAAATAATTATCTAACATTATTGCTCGGATACATGATAACAAAAACAGTTCTGAGCTACTGCCTCATACCTGTTACGTTGGCTAATAGGACTGAAAAGAAAAATGACAAATGGAAGAGGAGATGTGGGGAAAATGAGATGTCAATGCATTGTTGGTGTAACAGTGAACCAATTTAACCATTCTGTAGAAAATTTGGACCTGTGCTCAAATGAAATGGCAAGTCTTAACAAAGTGACCACAGAGTCCAAATGAAAAATTGTAGGAGCTTTATTTTGCCAGCTGGGGCTGTTCCGTGCCAATCTGAAGTGAGCAGTCCCTAGCTCAGGGGTGCAGAACCTTTTATACAGTACATTGTTATGTTTACATACCCAACTAACATAATTTGTGACTAAGCAGGTTACTATACATGTGCAAGCAGACTGTTACTAAGGCAAGGGGGGTGATAAGGCAAGGGGTTGTGATTACTTCCATAGGGCAAGCAGTGGGGCACAGACTGTGATGACTGAACAAGAAGAAGAAAAATGGAGAAAAAGACAAATTACCCTAGCCCAGTTTCTTGACTCCTATCTTAAGTCCATGAAGTTTTCACTTAACTAGTTCCTGGCCATTTCAAAAAGGCTATAACACCATACATATCTTTGATAAAAAGACAACTATTTGTTCTCTATCCTGAAAGATATAAGAAACAAAAAAGGAAAAGGACTTATACATACAAAAATATTTATAGCAGCTCTTTTCTGGGGGCAAAGAATTGGAATGCTATTTTGATGGGATACTATTGTGCTATAAGAAATGATGAGCAGGATACTCTCAGAAAAACCTAGAAAGGCTTACATGAGCTGATGCAAAGTGAAACACATGTTTACAAAGTAACAGCAATATTTTAAGATAATCAGTTATGCATGATTTAACAATTTTCAGGAATACAGTAATCCAAGACAAATCTGAAGGATTTGTAATGAAAACTGCTATCCATCCACAGAGAAAGAAGTGATAGTATCTGAATACAAATTGAAGCATCCTTTTTTTTACATCCTTTATTTTTCTTGAGATGTTCTTCTATGTCTTCCTTCATTAAATGACTATTATGAAAATATTTTGGAGGTAATACACGTGTATTTGTAATACACGTGTATTACATATTTTAAATTGCTTGCCATTTCAGTGGTGGGGGGGTGGAAGGAGGAAAGGATAGAATTTGGAACTCAAAGTTTTAAAAATGAATGTTAAAATAGTTTTTACATGTAAATGGGGAAAAATAAAATACAAACAAAGTAGTTTAGAGGAGAGGAAATGAAGACAAAGTTTGGTGGTTGCTCTGTGAGTAGAGAGAAGGAGAAATACAGGTACAGACTTGTGGAGAAATAAGAGACAAGATTTAGTTACTGATTAAATAGGTAGTTAAGGGAGATTGAGAGGTAAGATAATGCTAAGGTTATAAATTTAGGTGGCTGGGAGGATGGTACATAATAAGAATTTAAATATTTATTGTCTGACTGACTAATATCCTTAATTTCAATCCCCTTCTAACTTCTTTCTAATACTATGCTTACCAAACTAACTTGCATTTAGTTATATATTTCTATGTATTGACTAGATACATTTATGTATATATGCATATATGTATACATGCACTTATACACACATATTATATTATGTTTGTGTACATTTTAACACATGTTTTTTATCTCTCTTGTTAGAATGTAAGCTCTAAGGGAATAAGGATTGTCCCAGGCTTTGGATTTGTATTCCCAACCCCTAATATGCTACCTGTCACATAAAAGGTATTTGTTAAATACATGTTTTGATTTATTGACAAGGAAGTTCAGGAAGAGTTTGGGAGGAAAGCATGTGAAGGAGGAAATGTAGAATCCTAGAGGCAAGAAGACCAGTGAGGAGACAATCGTAATTATTTAGATAAGAGATAAAGAAGGGTGCCTAAATTAGAGTAGAAATATATATAAAGAAGGGAGGGTATGAGTTTAAGATATGTTGCAGAGGGAAAACATTGACATAACTTCAAAACTGATGAAATTAATAAAGTCTGGGAAATATGAATTACAGACAATTGTCTAACATCCAGCTAAGTTGTGTCTGAAAAATTATAGTATCTTCAACATCCATAAAGTATAGTATATGCGAATGACCTATGTTAACAATATTCCAGATTCTATTTCTTTCTCTTGTTTTATTGCTAAAAAATGTAAAAATATATCTCTTCCCTTGGTCTCCATGCCTTGTTCTAAGAAGGAACTATTCTAAGCCTCACTGATTTCTTAGTTTAGCTCTACTCTTGAGACCTGGGCATTAAATATTTAAACTATAAAGAGGCAGAGAGCAAAAACAAAAACAAACAAGAAAACATTAGCATCAGTCTCTCTGGTATTACTCCTAGATATTTGACTTTATCTCAACTCCTAAATCCCATCCTGTGTTTTGGTCATGAGAACCTCTGTTGATTGCTGGTAGTGATCCTGGCCTACACCAATTGAATCAATCTACTAAACTTTTTACTGCAAAGTAGAATGTAATCTTGTTCATTCTTTCATGGAAACATAATTAATACTGGATTTGAGGTACAAATAGATGGGCGTGAGACTTAGCTCTGTCACCCATTAACTGTATGACCTTGAGCAAATCTGTGCTTCTCTTAGCCTAAATTTCTTTTCTTTTCTTTTTTTGTTAAATTGTTGGAATAGATGACATGCAGCATCATTAGGCTTCACTTTGACCATCTACAGAATAAGGAGTTTTACTTAAACTATCTTCTAGTTTTGACTTCCATGATTCTGTCCAGTGATGGTTTCATGGAGAAGTTAGAAACTGAGGGCTAACATAGAAAGAACTGTGGATTTCAAGGTATATCTGGGTCTAATTCCTGGATTCCACATTTCCTAGCTGTGTATGATAGAATAAAGAAATAAAAGCTGCACAATGGTTAGAGCATAGGATCTGCAATCTTGCATACTTCCTAGCTATATGGCCCTCAGCAAGTCACTTAAGCATTGTCTTACTTAGTTTTATCAACTGTAAAATAGGGATGATGATAAGACCACTTTCATCTCATGGTTCTTGTGAGATAAAATCAGATGATGTTTTTAAACTACTTTACAAATTTTAAAGTATTTAATAGTAGTAGTAGTAGTAGTAGTAATAGTAGTAGTAGTAGTAGTAGTAGTAGTAGTAGTAGTAGTAGTAGTAGAAGTAGCAGTAGTAGCAGCAGCAGCAATAGCAGGAAGAGGAGGAGAAGGAAAAGGAGGAGGAGGAGCAGGAGGAAGAGGAAGAGTATTTCCAAAACCTGTTTTCCTCTAGTTCTGATGATTCTAGAAGTTGCAAGTTCCTTAAGTACCAATTTTCTCATTTGTAAAGTGGCAATAATATTTTAACAACTAAGATTATTCTTTCTCTTTTCCTCCTTCCCCTCTTCTTTTTATCATCCAGAATCAAAGGAAATAAGTAACAAAAGAAAGACAATTATTAAGGGTGGCTGGGAGACAATCTAAATGCGGGGGTGATAGGCTATCCAGAAAACCTCTTTTCTTGTCTGGTCTAAGCCTTTACTTTGATTAAATTCCTCAGTCACCCTGTCCTGGTTTTTCCTTCATTAGTAAAAGATTACTTGGCTCACCAGGTTAATATTATCTGTCATAAAATAGCATCAATAGATCTTATCATTGTCATTTAACTGAATAACATCTCCTACATTCTAATATTTAGACTGCTTTCTTGCTTGATGTTTCCTGCTCAATCATTTATTTCAATATTATGCCTCTATACAAAACATTTTCTTAATTTATTAGAGTACTTCAGTTCTTGCAAATAAGGTAACACAGAAATACACACATTAAAAAAAAACTAGAGTAGGTAGATTGGAAGAACATTGAAAACTGAAAAGGATATGAAAGTACTGAAAATTCCCACCTTTTATACATAATTCCTGAAAATTTAGATGGAGATTTTAAAATATTTCAGACAGTGAATATGATTTTTTTTTCCAGAGCATTTCTTCATCTGTCAAGGTAGAAGCTGCACATTGGAAATCATGAACAGCCTAATAGTTAAGCACAATCAACATATGCTAATTATTCCCATGCTTTCCCTAGCAGGTTAGAACTTTTCAGTTAATCAGCAATTGGGGGGGGGGGGTATAAAATGAATAAGCACTTAAACCAGTAATGATATTGTAATTTATTCAATAGCATGTGTTGTTTGTCAAAGTGAAGTTATTAAAATTAAAACTTAAACTTTTTTTCAGTGAAACGTTGGGGCTGTGTTCCATATTTAGATTCACATTTATTCTCTTAACATCAACCTAGCACTAACAGAAGCATACATTCTGACATACATACAAAGGTACAAAAATTCAATACAACTATGAGGGTTTTTTTAATTTTACATTTCTTTTTTCCCTAAAATAATTAAAACAGAACATATACTTTATAAGCTCTAACATAAAACAACATTTCCAGGAAGACAGTGAGTAATATCTTGTGTTATTTATTTTATGTTCCTCGTTTGTTCATTTTTTCTTCAAGAGGTGATTGGTGAATTCTTTCAAGTTCTATTTTGCCCACTGGTTCTAAAATATCTGGACAATTTTCCTTGAGAATTTCTTGAAGGATGTTTTCTAAGTTCCTTTTTTGATCATGGTTTTCAGGTAGTCCAATAATTTCTAAATTGTCTCTCCCGGATCTATTTTTCAGGTCAATGGTTTTTTCAAGGAGATATTTCACATTGCCTTCTATTTTTTCATTTGTTTGATCTGTTTAATAATATCTTGATTTCTCATAAAGTCATTTGCTTCCATTTGCTCCACTCTAACTGTGAAGGAATTATTCTCCTCAGTGAGCTTTTGAGATTCTTTTTCCATCTGGCAAATTTGACTTTTAATGGCATTCTTCTCCTCACTGGCTTTTTGACTCTCTTTTGCCATTTGAGTTAATCTATTTTTTAAGGTGTTATTTTCTTCAGTCAGGTTATTGACTCCGTTTTCATGATTCTCTTACATCATTCTAATTTCCCTTCCCACTTTTTCCTCCCCTTCTTTTATTTGGTTTTCAAAATCCTTCTTAAGCTGATCTATGGCTTTTAGGTGGTCTTCATGTTGCTTGGAAGCTTTTGGTGTGGAAGTTCTGACTATGTTGTCTTCCTCCCATTCCATACTTTGATCCTTTTTGTCCCCAAACAAGGATTCTAGAATTTGGTTGCTGTTCTTACTTTGCTTCCTTTGCCTGCTCATGTTGCCAGTGAAAGTACTTGATTTTTTAGCTCTGTGGAACTCTGCTTCCAGGTGAAAGCTCTGTCCCAAATCATTGGGGTTTTTGCAGCTGCTGGAGCTATGGGGAGGCTGCTGCCGCCCCCACCAGCTTTGGCTCACTGAAAACACACCCCAGGACCACCACCCAAGACCACAATCTGGATCCAGGCACTCAACGCAAGAGCACTTAGCCTCTGAATGATTATTTGCCCCCTCC
>JAQQSU010000400.1:12480-25061 GCA_028627135.1 Pseudochirops cupreus | reverse complement strand
CCCATGAGTGGAAGTTTGAGTATTGTATTGTGAATTGACTGAATGATTAAGTCAGGAGGTTTCCCCCTTAGGGAAACCAGATGATTATTCTTTCCTTCCTTGTTCTAAATATTGTGGCCACTGTAGTGAAAACTGTGTGGCCATTTTCTGTGATAAGATGTAATGTTGTGAATATTATATTGTGATATATTGTGAATGTTTGCCTTGATTTGTAATGGAATAAACAGAGTGTTTACTATATTGTGTAATCCGAACTCTAAAAGCTGTTCACAGTAGCATTCTTTTGGGAATCTGCTGGTGCATGGCATTACATGGGGGAAAAAGTTAAGCTTGGGAACCAAATCTAAATGTAATTTCCTAGGATTTGGTAGTTGCTTTTGTTGAAAAGGCGTAGAGGGGCAGCCAGATGACACAGTGGATAGAGCACCTGCTCTGAAGTCAGGAGGACCTAAATTCAAATCTAGCCTCAGACACTTGACACTTACTAGCTGTGTGACCCTGGGCAAGTTCCTTAACCCTAATTGCCTCAAAAAACAAAAAAGAAGACATTGAGCAAGCAAAGAATCTCACGTTTGAGGTTTTAAAAGAATGTGGTAGCCATCTCTGAATTTGGAATTGCAAAGAGGTCCTTTGTTTCAGGTTTAAAGTAACTATAGGTGAGAACTCTCTTTAGGTACAGGGGTGGGGAACCTATGACCTCTAGGCCACATGTGGCCTTCCAGGTCCTCAAGTGCAGCCCTTTGACTGAATACAAGTTTGGTTCCTCACCCCTTGAACGTTAGGAGAAAGGCCGAACCTTAATCCTGGAAAATCTAATTCATCCATTTTTGTTAGACGTTACTCTACAAGCTAACTTTTTCAACATAGATATTATGCAAGCAAATCTTCATTCCTGGAAGTTCTTGACTTTTGCAAACCCTTTTGATTTAAACATCTCCTTGAAGCTTTATTGATAATATAATATGAGAAAAAAATAGAAAAGCATTGCTTGAGAGACAATGAGGTACATTCTTTAAAATTAATGTTTATTATCCATAACAAGGTAGTTCATTTTGGATCTCTTTTGCACAAAAGTTCTATGCAATTTCATCATTTTCAATTTATTTTGAGAAACTTTTAAGTCATTGGATGGATGGATGGATGAATGAAAACACATTTATTAATCACTTACTCTGAGCCAAGCATTGTACTAAGCACAGAGGATACAACTAGAGTACCTACTTTCAAAGAACTCACACTCCAACTGGGAGGGATGGTATATATAAATGTTCAGCTTCAGGGCAGATGGAGGTGGGTAGGATACAGTGGAGGATCAGATGGCAAGGTTCAGAATTCTTAAGACTATATTAGCAGCTCAGATCACAACATCCAGTACTATGGAGGGCAAATCAGCAGTATAGATGATGAGGTCTAGAGGATTTTAGGATAAAGAGGTAGGGCAGATGGTAAGACCTTCAACTCACCAGAAGTCTTGCTGTTAACGATTCCTAGTTCATTCAGGTAGTGTGAACAGCCATGTTGCTCTTTTTGCCCGACAGCCCCTTGGGGTCTAGACAGGCCCGAGCTGGAGGAGGGGCAGGTGGAAGACAGAGGGAAAGGGTACCTTGCTAGTTTTTCTCACCCAGCAGCTCCAGATAGGGACTCCTCCTGGCTCCATCTCTCTTCTGTTGGTTCTGATAGGTAGGAGGAGGGATCATTAATTTGAGTCAAAGATTCCCTCCTCCCTTCTTGGTTTAGATTTGACATGAAAGCTCAGTGCATTGATTGTACTTCAGTTTAATGAACAGCTATTGCCTTCTCTTTGTAGGCTTTTAAACATTTACTAAACTCTCCAGGAAATAGACCTTTTTCTTCATAATCCCTTGTACCTAGTGACACTTTAATTTGAGCTCCTTGTCCCATAACATAGAACTCTGTAAGATCTTGGAGTGCTGAGGGAGCGGCAAGGAGAACACAATTCATTATTTTAGAGAAATAACCGAGACTGGCGACTATAGAGGTAAGAACATTGCTATCTGAATGCCTGTGAGAGCTTGCTTTATTTTGAATTTTGTTCCTCAGTGTTTTGGTTGGATCAAATCAGTGACTGACTATATGCCAGAGTATATATTTATCAATTTGGAAAAGTTCCTGAAGTCTAACGCAGGAGTGGGAACTCAGCAGCTAAGCATATGGGGACAACCTGAGACGATGAAGGCCCTGTTCAATCCTGGAAGAGACTGATGACCACGTGACTCATACTCAGTTGAAAACACTGAACGGATGCCAAGTTAGGTAGGGGCCTCAAGAATAAGCGCTATCATCAAACGTTTCTCACTCTGGGTTTCCTTTCTTCGTGTGTGTGAGTCTTGCTTGATTGTTTATGATTCTTAGAGATTTTCTTAGTAAATTCTGTTTTCCTGAAAATGAGTGGCTAGAGCAGAAAATGGAATCAGGTGGGAAATTCCCCCCAAACTGTGCTAAGCCTATGGCCATCTGAGATTAGCTCTAAAACTTGGCACCTATAATCATGTCATTATAAACAATATGTTACTAAATATTGAAGGTATTTGGACTCAGCAGACTCAAATGTTGTTAAAAATCTGGTCTCTCCTCTTTCCATTGCAGATAGGCCAGATTTTCAACAATGTATAGAAAGTTACTATGTGAAATAAATACAGTGTCTTCTTCTGCAGAGGAATAAAGCTGTTACCAAAATAGAGATGCCCAATAACAACCAAGCAAAAAAACACCTATACCTGGTATTCAAATCCTTTAATCTCTCTAATTCATCCATGTTTTGTAATACTCGCCAGTATGAACCCTCTACTCCAGTCAGAACTGTCTCAACATATGAATAATGGTAAGACACATAGCCCAGATAAAACAATTTAGAATAGTACTTCAGAAATAAATTCAAATTTATTCAAAAAGGATATACAGACACATGTGTCTTCCCAATCCCCATTCCCACCCTCCCTTCCAAAAAAGATAGCAGATTTTTCAATAAAGTAGGCAGGGGTTTTTTTTTTAATTTGAAATCTCTCTATAACTGTATTTATAGTCAGGATAAAGAAACATGATGATGATGATGATGATAAGGATGATATTAGTATTACTAGATAATAACTATTAGTGATATAATAGCATTCATCTAGAACTTAAGGTTTGCAAAATGGTTTACAAATATCTCATTTTAACCTTGAGATTGGTGATATTATTATCCCCATTTTACAAATGGGGAAACAGGTAAACCGAGATTAAATGACTTGCCCAAAATCACACAGCTGGTGACTGAGGTGGTATTCGAACTCTTGTCTTCCTGACTATAAATCCAGCATGCTACTCGCTGGACCAACTAGCAACTGTAGAAGAAACAGCTGAGACATTACATTTAGGGGGGGATAATATCTTTCTCTGCTTAACGCTGCCAAATAGACTGGTTTGAGATAAATACAGGAGCTTACTCAGTCTACTCTGATGTAAACAAATGCTAGTTCTAAAATGGAGTCACTTACATCAAGAGAGTGAAAATAGAGAGCCCCTTCTATCATTACCTCCACAGTCATCCTTGTGCTTCTTAAGCACAATAAATTATGAACTGAAGAAGCAGGGGAAAAATAGTTGCTTGACTGGTTTTAGGAATGAAAGCCAAATAGAAGCAATTGAAACTACATAGGAATATAGAGAAACAATTATTTGGGGCATGAATTTTCCTAGGAAGCTCTAGCTCTAAAGAGATTTCTTTAATTCTTCTGAACCAGTCAATTATTCTCTAGTCTCTAATGCATTTGTTCTTAACCTGGGGGCGATGGATCCTCAAGGGACTTTTGGATATATTTCAGAGGGTTGGTGAATTTCTATTTAACGTTATGATAACTATATTTTAGTATAATTGGTTTCCTTTGTAATCCTATGTATTTTAAGAACCTTATTTCTAAAAGGAATCAGTGGGCTTTACCAGACTTCAAAAACGGTCCGTGACAAAAAAAATAAATAAATCTTTTTTATTGTACCACGTTATGGAAATGCTTGTTTTATTCCATAAATTAAAAATAAAATAAAAAAGAATCTCTTCTCTAAAGCACAGGATAGGTTTAGTCCACAGAAAGATTTCTTGTTTAATATTACTTATGCTACTGTGAAAAATGATTTTTTTATTATATTATGAACCAATTTTATATATAGGACCCAAATATCCTCTTTTTGCTTGCTCATTCAAAGTCTAGTCTCTCAAGGACATTTCTGACCTTGCCTAAAAAATTCACCCCACTCAGACCATCTTTTATCCAAGTGGGATTCTTCCTGTCACCCCACCTTTGTTCTACTCAAATAGGACTCTGAGCAATCTATACAAAAGAATCTCTTCTCCATCAGAGTCATGTCCTCTAGCCCCTCCTTAGAAAAAGCCTGTCTCTCATTGTAGTAGCCATTCTTTCATTAATTGTTAACCAATCAAAGCTGATTTTCACCCTCAGGGTCACCCCCTTTTCCAAAGGTATTTAAACATTCAGCAGCCTCCTTGTGGGATCTTTGTTTTCCAACAGAACCACTGACCTCAATTTATTGATTATTTGATAGCCTACTTAATAAATTGATTATTAATTACCCAGAAAATCAGTCATTTGGGCTTTTCATTTGTCTTACTACTAGACTGTCTTAGGATAAGCCAGGGCCACCTTTGGAGAAAAAGGGATGCTGGGAGCAATATAGGCTTGACATCCTTTCAGCTAGTTTATGGAGAAAGTCTCAACTTTTGTTTTCATTCAGTGGAATCCACACTTCATGTCACCACCCTTGAACACAGGAGATCATTTAAATTTTGGTGCATATAACAATTAGAAAAATGTCTGATTCTTAAAGAACGTTTTCCATCCCTATGTCCCCATCATTGTGTGTTCAGGGATACAAAAGTGTCACTGAAATGTTTAGTAAAACATTTACTGGCCAGAGGGATTTACCGTAAGTGGGAAAGTAGCATATTGCTATGATTGCATTAAGCTTTTTGCATCTCCGGGTTTGAAAGTTACAGCCTGGCCTCTTATAATAAATTGTTGTTGTTCAGTCAATTTAATCATGTCTGACTCCTCATAATGCCATTAAGGGTTTTCTTGGAAAAGAAACTGGAGTGATTCACCATTTCCTTCTCTAGCTCATTTTATAGTTGGGGAAACTGAGGCAAGCAGGGTTTGGTGATTTGCCTAGAGTCACAAACCTAGTAAGTGCGTAAGGCTAGATTTGTGCCCAGGAAGATGAGTCTTCCCAACTTCAGGCCCAGCTCTCTGTCTACTACACCACCTACCTGTTCTCTTATAAGGAATTCTGGAACAAACTTTTCTTGGTTCTGTCTGATCTTCTGTCGTGGGCTGCTCAGTGTCCAGCAGTGAGCATGATTGGAGATGTGAATAAGAAAATGACCAGGCAGTGTGGGTAGTTCAAGGAAGAACCATGAACTCCATTTAAAGATAATCTTTGAAAAAGATTTTTAAAGATCCAAAGGACAGAGATTCAAGTATTCTCATCAATAGGCTTAGTTTATCATATCCTGGGATATCATCATAGTTTTATCATTATAATAGTCTGCCAAATCCTGGAAGTAGCTCAGATAAAATCAGGTTCCTGAATTCCAGGCACCAAAAAAGTCTTGGGGAAGCCAACAGATCTTTGGAAAGTCAGTTAGCCCTTTTAAAGGCATGACAAAGAGGATGCAAAAAGAACAGGCTTCCAAGCATCTACGGTTTGTCTAGGCCAAAGCCACTTCTCCAAGACATCTGCATAAGAACTGACCCCCAAAATCAAATACTTTGGCATTCTACAATCTTAGGTTAAGGTGATAAAATTTTGGAATAGACAATTTATAGCTTCACATTATACAAGGGGCATAATAGCCAGGCCCATGGATAAATAGGATAAAAAGAGAATTTTCCTTTAAGGAAGCAAATTAAAGTTGGAATGGTCCTGCCATTGTGTTCACAGAACAGCCATGTCCATCTGTCCAGCTACATTCACCAGCTGCTGCTCCCTCTTGGTATGTTGCTCAGCACTCAAGCATGGGCTTACTAACATTTCCCTTTATTTGACGGTTTGCTGATTTATCAGCAAGAGCCCTTTCACCTGGATCAAAGTGAGGTCACAGGTCAATCAAATTTACAGTCCCAAGGGAATCCACCTCATAGAGTGAGTTCCACTGCTTAAAATTTAAACAGGGAACAGTCGTGTTTAGAGTTAATATTAGTACCAGCAGGCTTATAGTTGTAAACCAATTTGTGACAATCATTAAAAATATGCGCATTTTATGCCCATTTAAGTTAACATAAAATCTTTCTAAAAGCTCCAAACTTTTTTTTCACCCATCTTCCAACATTCCTTCCACAGTTATTTTCCTTACAACATGCCACTTTTTCATAACACATTCCAAAACACAAATATCAGTAGTTCCAATTAACAACCACAAAAAGGAAGTGTGACATCTACAGAAAAAGAATACATAGGAAGAGATAGGGGCTTGTTGAGGACAATAACAGTCGCTATTAAGACTAGCCAAAGTGGATGACTGTTTCTGAAGCAACAGAGGACAAATGATATCAACCTCTAGAGGGGCAAGAATCTTTTAAGATGGAACCTATGGATCTAAGTTTGAAGGTCTTGACATTTAACAGTTGGTGGTTGAGACTGTCTAATGAGATGTTTCACCAAGTTTTCCCAGGCTTTTCTCCAAGGTCTGAGGTGGAGATTTTAGGAGCAAGGAACACACATCTAACACATAGCATTAATATCTTACAGCAATTGAAAACTTATCATTGCAGAAGGAAAGCTGTTACAGGATCTGAATTAAATTAACTTCTAATTAACTAGTGACCGTGTTCTCATCTTCTGGGGGGAAAAGGAATGGGACTAATATCCATACCAAATACACAAAGTGATAAAATCCATGAAGTCTTTATAATATACCCATAACTCAAATTTTAATTATTGTGGTGTAGTTTTCTCCTTCTTTTTTCTCTCATAGAAAAACTCTCACAAACATTTCTACAGACAGGGTCTGATAAGTCGTTTCTGGCTTACTCAAGGCCTTTTTACTGTCTACTAAATTAACTCTTAGTTCATTGGGTACAATTCAGATATTTAGATTGCAGGGATAAGGGTTGGAGCTGTGCTTTTGTTGGCGTAGGAAGATCCTGGGGTAGGAACTTCTCTAGCACTGCAGGTCAGCACCTTGGCTGTGATTTATAATCTTAGAGCAGGGATTCTTAGTTATGTTTGTTTGTTTGTTTGCAATCTAGAGCTTTTTGACAATATGGTCCAGCTTTGGACCACTCCTCAGAGTAATGTTTTTAAATGCATAATCTAAAATAACATAGGATTACATAGGAAACCAATTGTACAGTTAAAAAAAAATTAAAAGAAGTTTATAGACCCCAATTTAAGAAGCCCTCTGCTAGAGTTGTCTAGAGTGTTGAGAGATTAAGTAACTTGTTCAGGGTCTCACAGCTAGTATGTGTCAGAAGTAGGACTTGAACCCAGGTCTGGCCCCAAAGCCAGATCTTTATCCACTACACCAAGGGTGGGCAATCTGGAGCCTTGAGGCCTGTGTTACACCATGCTGTCTCTGCATATGAATTTCAAATTATAACAGTAAAAAATGTGGCCAAATTCTATATGCAGTATATTTCATTCTTACAGATATGTATTTTAAAGAAACATATACATTTTCAGACATAAAAGCATACCTTGATCACATTAGGAAAATTTAAGCTTAGAAATAAACACAAATTGTTCAGTATGTTACACTAAATAAGTAATAAAAAATACCACTCAAATTCTGGGGAAATACCATTAGGACATAAACTCACATCCATTATGTAAGAGGCAATTTCTGACTCTGTGCTGGTCAATAATAGAAAAAAAAAAAGGGTTGTTTTTTTTTCCACATTAGCCATCCTCAGAAAGAAAAGCAAGAAAAAAAAAAGTTTAATCTCTATTGTTAACATTTTCTCCATCACTTTCTCAAGTCTAGACAATCAACCACGCAATAAATTGAACCCTAATTTGAGTTTGTCTATTTCTAAGGTATAAGTCCTCACACTGAAAATTTAACCATCTACTGTCCCAAGCTAACTCCAGGGCAATCCTGAGAGAGTCAAGCTTCTGACCTGAGATCTTGGCTTCTTTTGCTTTAATTCTCTCTCCCATCTAAAGAAAGCTACTCTAGTAGAGACTAGAAGAGCCCTAAGGCAAGAAGTGAGATAGGGACTATGTTGGTTATGAGAATGGAGATCTTGCTCTCTAAAAGAGAAAGCACTGTTAGGCTTCCAGTGCCACATTTGTGGGCATCAATGTTTTGTCCCCTGGACCAGGACTTTTTTTTTTTTTTGCACTGAATAGTATTTTATTTTATTTTTTCCAATTACTTGTAAAGATAGTTTTCACCATTCATTTTTGTAGGATTTTGAGTTCCAAATTTTTCCCCCTCTTTCTTCCCTCTCCCTTCCCTAAGACATCAAACAATCTGATATAGGTTATTTACATACAATCATGTTAAAAATATTTCCACATTAGTCATGTTGTCAAAGAAGAATCAGAACAAAAGGGGAAAACCACAAGAAAGAAAGAAAAAACAAAAAGAAAAAATAGTATACTTCAATCTGCATTCAGACTCCATAGTTATTTCTCTGGATGTGGATAGCATTTTCCATCATGAGTCTTTTGGAATTGTCTTGGATCATTGTATTGCCGAGAAGAGCTAAGTCTGTCATAGTTGATCATCACATAATGTTGTAACTCTATACAGTGTTCTCCTGGTTCTGCTCACTTCGCTTAGCATCAGTTCATGTAATTTTCGGATTTTTCTGAAGTCCACCTACTCATCATTTCTTATAGCACAATAGTATTCCATTGTATTCATATATTACTATTTGTTCAGCCATCCCCCAACTGATGGATGTCTCCACAATTTCCAATTTTTTGCCACCACAAAAAGAGCTGCAATAAATATTTGTGTACATGTGGGTCCTTTTTCCTTTTTTTTTTTTTAATGGAACACAGACCTAGAAGTGGTGTTGCTGGATCAAAGGATATTTACAGTTCTATACCCCTTTGGGCATAGTTCCAAATTGCTCTCCAGATTGGTTGTATCAGTTCACACCTCTAACAACAATTCATTAATGTCCCAGTTTTCCCATATCTTCTCTAACATTTAGCATTTTCCTTTTCTGTCATATTAGCCAATCTAATAGGTATGATGTGGTACCTCAGAGTTGTTTTAATATGCAGTTTTCTAATCATAGTGATTTGTAGCAGTTTTTCATATGACTATAGATAGCTTTAATTTCTTCATCTGAGAATTGCCCGTCATGTATTCTTTGACCATTTATCAATTGGAGACTTTTAAAAAATATCTTGAAACTTAAAGTTTTGTGCTTCTAAAACACTATAACCTTTTGTTTCAAAAATAAAACAAAATGTAATTCCACCTCCAGGATTATATACTATAGTATATATAGTATTTTGGTCAAAATACTAGGTCCAGTGATTTTACTTCACTAGTTGCTGTGGGTGTGGTTGGGTCAATTGTTGCTCACCATCCCACCCTGACAGATGAACAAGGAAAGGAGGTTTCAAACTACGTTTCTTCCTTTCTCTTTATCCACTGAGGCTTCTTGATACCCAGTTGAAGCCATAAGATGTGTTTTTTGGCTTCTTGAGATATGCCTGAGGATTACTTTCCAGCAGTAACTGGAGGTAGGGGAAAAGCCCTTCATAACTTACTCCTCATAATTTGAGCAGCTAGGTAGCTCAGCAGATAGAGTGCTGCATCTGAAGTCAGGAAGACTGATATTTCTGAGTTCAAATCTGACTTTGGACACCTACTAGCTGGGTGACCCTGGGCAAGGCATTTAACCCTGTTTGCCTCAGTTTCCTCATCTGTAAACTGAGCTGGAAAAGGATATGGCAAACTACTTCAGTATCTCTTCCAAGAAAACCCCAAAATGGGGTCACAAAGAGTTGGTACAATTGAAAATAACTCAACCACAACAAAACTTCACAATCTTGGAACTAACTTAAGTTGTTTCTACTCTTGAGGAATATGGAGTGCTGTCAGCTCTCTCTCTAAATCAAGGAATCTTAACCTTGGGTATGGGGAGAGTCTGTGGACAGATTTCAGGGGGTCTGTGAATTTGGATGGGAAAGATTACAATATGATTGGTTTCCTTTGTAATCCTATGTGTTTTATTTTATACCAGAGTAGGAACTTATTTGACCTACTACCCCTTTTGAAAAAAAACATTACTCAGCACCCCCCCCAAATCTACTTTCTTTAACACTTTAATATTTTTTTTTTGGTAAACTTGCATCATTTTTAAAAAAATATGAAATACATATATTTTTAAATGACACATCTTAAATTTAATAATGTATTGTAAATTTGTGGGGGTTTTCTTCATTGAAATTTTGATGATGCAATAGTATCATATTGTAACCAAGTCATTATATGCACATATTCCTGCCAATGCATGTTGAACTGCCCTACAATGCACGCCAGGCTTATCTGCCAACATTTGCTTGTTAAGACCTGTTGATGGACTTCACCACTGATTGTTGTAACTTGCACTTTGTGTGTTTATTTGGAAAATAATGTAACCGCTACAACTTTAACTCTGTTACAGAAAAGATGAAACATTCATGAATGTTTTTTTCAAAATTTTCTTATTTTCTTTCTTTATGCTTCTACCACCCCTTTATTTTTATTCAATGCCCGGTAGTTGCACCCAAGCCTACTATTGCCCCCCTTCATTGTTTTACAGCCCCCTGGGGGCAGTATCACCCACTTTGGTAACCTATGTTTTATGCATTTTAAAAAATTCTTTTGAGAAGAGGTTTGTAGGCTTCACCAGGCTGCCAAAGGGGTCTGTGACATAAAAAGAATTAAGAAACCCTGCTCTGAATTTGAACATCTAAAGTTCAGTGTCCTGGGACCAAACTCCGGCTGACCTAGTTGGCTCAAAGATCCTGAGTCCTTAAAATCTTACTCTAGAAGCCTTCCTACTTCCTTGAGCTTGTCATCAAGACCTGAGGACCCTTTGTCCCCAAGTTGCCTTTCAGTTACAAATAATTTGAAGGGTGAAGGGTAAACAATGGGGCAAAAAAAAAAGGCATCATTGTCAAAGCTTTTGGTTTAATTTCACTCATCCATTTTACATTGTGAGGGAAATGAAGTTTCAATTAGCATTTGTATATTTCTTCCGACCTTTCTCAATTAAAGAACAGGAAAAAACCCATTAATGAGGGAAGTAAATTGTATTACAGTAAGTGAAGGCGAGAGGAATAACTCAGTGGCCTAGGAATTTGCTTATTCTCCCAGTTTCCTAATCCTTACACATTTCTCTACAGATTCACAGTTGTTGCTTGGAATGACTCCCTGAAGAACTTGATTTTTTTCAATAAAGTATTGGCTTGGCTTTCATATGCAAATTGGGTGTAAGTGGTTGAAAGGAACTTGTAAACATTACTAGAACTCTCACTGGAAAACTATTGTAACACTTCTCGACCTCAGCTTAAAAGAAAAATAAAATGCTGAGATCTGAGAAGGTAGAAAGAGGAAAACATCCTAATTCTGGTGCCTTGCTAATAGATACAGTCAGTGGTATCAAATCATAACAAATAATGGGAGCAACTTTTCAAAGTGTGAGTTTGAGGTATTTTTTAAATGTTTCTATTAACAAATTCAGTCATTCAACAAAAACCTATTGGCATCTTCCTATGTGAAAGATGCTATGCTAAAGGAAAGGGGGAAAGAGGGGAGGGGCATAGAGACATAGATGAATAAAGTGGGGAGTCCTTCTTAAGGAGTTTACAGTCTAGAAGAAGAAATAAAATAAATACAACACAAACAACTCTGGCTGGTATAAGGCAATGTGCTCTAGAGATTGTCGGAGATATTTTTAGACAGAAACTTCTATTCTAGTATGAGTCAGACTAGAGGACTTCTGGAGGTATCACTTAATGCTAAGATTCTGTAACATTCCTAAGAACTCACTTCTGGCTAGAGCGATCAGAAAAGACATCACTGGAATGTGGCATTTGAACTGGGCCTTTGAAAGAATTCACTAAGCACATGTGAAGAGGAGGGCACTCTAGAAAGGAGTAAATTACCTGCATTGTACTCTGCCCAGATCAGAGCAAATGAACATAATCTGAAGTATTACATTCATTTCTGGACATCAGTAACATCTGGAGAGGGTCTAGAGGAGGACAGTTAGTAATGAAGGACCCTGAAATCATGTCGTATGAGGATTGATTAAAGAATAAAAACCAAAGTTGTGTAATCTGGATGTGTGAGATGAAAGAGTTCAGAGTCTGAATCTAAGGTCAGAAAAGGTCTTTATTCTTTCTCATGAGAAAGGACTCTACCCCCTGTTGCCCAACATGGCGTCTGCAGGGAGAGAGCGCCAGGTAGAAGGCAGCCCATAATTATATAATCTTCTAATGCAGAAACCCAACCCCCCCAACTGGCCTTCACTCTTATTGGTAGGGGGGCTATCCCACAACCTAAGCGTGGGAATTTCTCTGAGACAAAGGACCCGGAAACATGTGGGTGTCCA
>JAQQSU010000400.1:0-12380 GCA_028627135.1 Pseudochirops cupreus | reverse complement strand
CTTTCTCATGAGAAAGAATAAAGACCTTTTCTGACCTTAGATTCAGACTCTGAACTCTTTCATCTCACACATCCAGATTACACAACTTTGGTTTTTATTCTTTAATCAATCCTCATACGACATGATTTCAGGGTCCTTCATTACTAACTGTCCTCCTCTAGACCCTCTCCAGATGTTACTGATGTCCAGAAATGAATGTAATACTTCAGATTATGTTCATTTGCTCTGATCTGGGCAGAGTACAATGCAGGTAATTTACTCCTTTCTAGAGTGCCCTCCTCTTCACATGTGCTTAGTGAATTCTTTCAAAGGCCCAGTTCAAATGCCACATTCCAGTGATGTCTTTTCTGATCGCTCTAGCCAGAAGTGAGTTCTTAGGAATGTTACAGAATCTTAGCATTAAGTGATACCTCCAGAAGTCCTCTAGTCTGACTCATACTAGAATAGAAGTTTCTGTCTAAAAATATCTCCGACAATCTCTAGAGCACATTGCCTTATACCAGCCAGAGTTGTTTGTGTTGTATTTATTTTATTTCTTCTTCTAGACTGTAAACTCCTTAAGAAGGACTCCCCACTTTATTCATCTATGTCTCTATGCCCCTCCCCTCTTTCCCCCTTTCCTTTAGCATAGCATCTTTCACATAGGAAGATGCCAATAGGTTTTTGTTGAATGACTGAATTTGTTAATAGAAACATTTAAAAAATACCTCAAACTCACACTTTGAAAAGTTGCTCCCATTATTTGTTATGATTTGATACCACTGACTGTATCTATTAGCAAGGCACCAGAATTAGGATGTTTTCCTCTTTCTACCTTCTCAGATCTCAGCATTTTATTTTTCTTTTAAGCTGAGGTCGAGAAGTGTTACAATAGTTTTCCAGTGAGAGTTCTAGTAATGTTTACAAGTTCCTTTCAACCACTTACACCCAATTTGCATATGAAAGCCAAGCCAATACTTTATTGAAAAAAATCAAGTTCTTCAGGGAGTCATTCCAAGCAACAACTGTGAATCTGTAGAGAAATGTGTAAGGATTAGGAAACTGGGAGAATAAGCAAATTCCTAGGCCACTGAGTTATTCCTCTCGCCTTCACTTACTGTAATACAATTTACTTCCCTCATTAATGGGTTTTTTCCTGTTCTTTAATTGAGAAAGGTCGGAAGAAATATACAAATGCTAATTGAAACTTCATTTCCCTCACAATGTAAAATGGATGAGTGAAATTAAACCAAAAGCTTTGACAATGATGCCTTTTTTTTTTGCCCCATTGTTTACCCTTCACCCTTCAAATTATTTGTAACTGAAAGGCAACTTGGGGACAAAGGGTCCTCAGGTCTTGATGACAAGCTCAAGGAAGTAGGAAGGCTTCTAGAGTAAGATTTTAAGGACTCAGGATCTTTGAGCCAACTAGGTCAGCCGGAGTTTGGTCCCAGGACACTGAACTTTAGATGTTCAAATTCAGAGCAGGGTTTCTTAATTCTTTTTATGTCACAGACCCCTTTGGCAGCCTGGTGAAGCCTACAAACCTCTTCTCAAAAGAATTTTTTAAAATGCATAAAACATAGGTTACCAAAGTGGGTGATACTGCCCCCAGGGGGCTGTAAAACAATGAAGGGGGGCAATAGTAGGCTTGGGTGCAACTACCGGGCATTGAATAAAAATAAAGGGGTGGTAGAAGCATAAAGAAAGAAAATAAGAAAATTTTGAAAAAAACATTCATGAATGTTTCATCTTTTCTGTAACAGAGTTAAAGTTGTAGCGGTTACATTATTTTCCAAATAAACACACAAAGTGCAAGTTACAACAATCAGTGGTGAAGTCCATCAACAGGTCTTAACAAGCAAATGTTGGCAGATAAGCCTGGCGTGCATTGTAGGGCAGTTCAACATGCATTGGCAGGAATATGTGCATATAATGACTTGGTTACAATATGATACTATTGCATCATCAAAATTTCAATGAAGAAAACCCCCACAAATTTACAATACATTATTAAATTTAAGATGTGTCATTTAAAAATATATGTATTTCATATTTTTTTAAAAATGATGCAAGTTTACCAAAAAAAAAATATTAAAGTGTTAAAGAAAGTAGATTTGGGGGGGGGGTGCTGAGTAATGTTTTTTTTCAAAAGGGGTTGTAGGTCAAATAAGTTCCTACTCTGGTATAAAATAAAACACATAGGATTACAAAGGAAACCAATCATATTGTAATCTTTCCCATCCAAATTCACAGACCCCCTGAAATCTGTCCACAGACTCTCCCCATACCCAAGGTTAAGATTCCTTGATTTAGAGAGAGAGCTGACAGCACTCCATATTCCTCAAGAGTAGAAACAACTTAAGTTAGTTCCAAGATTGTGAAGTTTTGTTGTGGTTGAGTTATTTTCAATTGTACCAACTCTTTGTGACCCCATTTTGGGGTTTTCTTGGAAGAGATACTGAAGTAGTTTGCCATATCCTTTTCCAGCTCAGTTTACAGATGAGGAAACTGAGGCAAACAGGGTTAAATGCCTTGCCCAGGGTCACCCAGCTAGTAGGTGTCCAAAGTCAGATTTGAACTCAGAAATATCAGTCTTCCTGACTTCAGATGCAGCACTCTATCTGCTGAGCTACCTAGCTGCTCAAATTATGAGGAGTAAGTTATGAAGGGCTTTTCCCCTACCTCCAGTTACTGCTGGAAAGTAATCCTCAGGCATATCTCAAGAAGCCAAAAAACACATCTTATGGCTTCAACTGGGTATCAAGAAGCCTCAGTGGATAAAGAGAAAGGAAGAAACGTAGTTTGAAACCTCCTTTCCTTGTTCATCTGTCAGGGTGGGATGGTGAGCAACAATTGACCCAACCACACCCACAGCAACTAGTGAAGTAAAATCACTGGACCTAGTATTTTGACCAAAATACTATATATACTATAGTATATAATCCTGGAGGTGGAATTACATTTTGTTTTATTTTTGAAACAAAAGGTTATAGTGTTTTAGAAGCACAAAACTTTAAGTTTCAAGATATTTTTTAAAAGTCTCCAATTGATAAATGGTCAAAGAATACATGACGGGCAATTCTCAGATGAAGAAATTAAAGCTATCTATAGTCATATGAAAAACTGCTACAAATCACTATGATTAGAAAACTGCATATTAAAACAACTCTGAGGTACCACATCATACCTATTAGATTGGCTAATATGACAGAAAAGGAAAATGCTAAATGTTAGAGAAGATATGGGAAAACTGGGACATTAATGAATTGTTGTTAGAGGTGTGAACTGATACAACCAATCTGGAGAGCAATTTGGAACTATGCCCAAAGGGGTATAGAACTGTAAATATCCTTTGATCCAGCAACACCACTTCTAGGTCTGTGTTCCATTAAAAAAAAAAAAAGGAAAAAGGACCCACATGTACACAAATATTTATTGCAGCTCTTTTTGTGGTGGCAAAAAATTGGAAATTGTGGAGACATCCATCAGTTGGGGGATGGCTGAACAAATAGTAATATATGAATACAATGGAATACTATTGTGCTATAAGAAATGATGAGTAGGTGGACTTCAGAAAAATCCGAAAATTACATGAACTGATGCTAAGCGAAGTGAGCAGAACCAGGAGAACACTGTATAGAGTTACAACATTATGTGATGATCAACTATGACAGACTTAGCTCTTCTCGGCAATACAATGATCCAAGACAATTCCAAAAGACTCATGATGGAAAATGCTATCCACATCCAGAGAAATAACTATGGAGTCTGAATGCAGATTGAAGTATACTATTTTTTCTTTTTGTTTTTTCTTTCTTTCTTGTGGTTTTCCCCTTTTGTTCTGATTCTTCTTTGACAACATGACTAATGTGGAAATATTTTTAACATGATTGTATGTAAATAACCTATATCAGATTGTTTGATGTCTTAGGGAAGGGAGAGGGAAGAAAGAGGGGGAAAAATTTGGAACTCAAAATCCTACAAAAATGAATGGTGAAAACTATCTTTACAAGTAATTGGAAAAAATAAAATAAAATACTATTCAGTGCAAAAAAAAAAAAAAGTCCTGGTCCAGGGGACAAAACATTGATGCCCACAAATGTGGCACTGGAAGCCTAACAGTGCTTTCTCTTTTAGAGAGCAAGATCTCCATTCTCATAACCAACATAGTCCCTATCTCACTTCTTGCCTTAGGGCTCTTCTAGTCTCTACTAGAGTAGCTTTCTTTAGATGGGAGAGAGAATTAAAGCAAAAGAAGCCAAGATCTCAGGTCAGAAGCTTGACTCTCTCAGGATTGCCCTGGAGTTAGCTTGGGACAGTAGATGGTTAAATTTTCAGTGTGAGGACTTATACCTTAGAAATAGACAAACTCAAATTAGGGTTCAATTTATTGCGTGGTTGATTGTCTAGACTTGAGAAAGTGATGGAGAAAATGTTAACAATAGAGATTAAACTTTTTTTTTTCTTGCTTTTCTTTCTGAGGATGGCTAATGTGGAAAAAAAAACAACCCTTTTTTTTTTTCTATTATTGACCAGCACAGAGTCAGAAATTGCCTCTTACATAATGGATGTGAGTTTATGTCCTAATGGTATTTCCCCAGAATTTGAGTGGTATTTTTTATTACTTATTTAGTGTAACATACTGAACAATTTGTGTTTATTTCTAAGCTTAAATTTTCCTAATGTGATCAAGGTATGCTTTTATGTCTGAAAATGTATATGTTTCTTTAAAATACATATCTGTAAGAATGAAATATACTGCATATAGAATTTGGCCACATTTTTTACTGTTATAATTTGAAATTCATATGCAGAGACAGCATGGTGTAACACAGGCCTCAAGGCTCCAGATTGCCCACCCTTGGTGTAGTGGATAAAGATCTGGCTTTGGGGCCAGACCTGGGTTCAAGTCCTACTTCTGACACATACTAGCTGTGAGACCCTGAACAAGTTACTTAATCTCTCAACACTCTAGACAACTCTAGCAGAGGGCTTCTTAAATTGGGGTCTATAAACTTCTTTTAATTTTTTTTTAACTGTACAATTGGTTTCCTATGTAATCCTATGTTATTTTAGATTATGCATTTAAAAACATTACTCTGAGGAGTGGTCCAAAGCTGGACCATATTGTCAAAAAGCTCTAGATTGCAAACAAACAAACAAACATAACTAAGAATCCCTGCTCTAAGATTATAAATCACAGCCAAGGTGCTGACCTGCAGTGCTAGAGAAGTTCCTACCCCAGGATCTTCCTACGCCAACAAAAGCACAGCTCCAACCCTTATCCCTGCAATCTAAATATCTGAATTGTACCCAATGAACTAAGAGTTAATTTAGTAGACAGTAAAAAGGCCTTGAGTAAGCCAGAAACGACTTATCAGACCCTGTCTGTAGAAATGTTTGTGAGAGTTTTTCTATGAGAGAAAAAAGAAGGAGAAAACTACACCACAATAATTAAAATTTGAGTTATGGGTATATTATAAAGACTTCATGGATTTTATCACTTTGTGTATTTGGTATGGATATTAGTCCCATTCCTTTTCCCCCCAGAAGATGAGAACACGGTCACTAGTTAATTAGAAGTTAATTTAATTCAGATCCTGTAACAGCTTTCCTTCTGCAATGATAAGTTTTCAATTGCTGTAAGATATTAATGCTATGTGTTAGATGTGTGTTCCTTGCTCCTAAAATCTCCACCTCAGACCTTGGAGAAAAGCCTGGGAAAACTTGGTGAAACATCTCATTAGACAGTCTCAACCACCAACTGTTAAATGTCAAGACCTTCAAACTTAGATCCATAGGTTCCATCTTAAAAGATTCTTGCCCCTCTAGAGGTTGATATCATTTGTCCTCTGTTGCTTCAGAAACAGTCATCCACTTTGGCTAGTCTTAATAGCGACTGTTATTGTCCTCAACAAGCCCCTATCTCTTCCTATGTATTCTTTTTCTGTAGATGTCACACTTCCTTTTTGTGGTTGTTAATTGGAACTACTGATATTTGTGTTTTGGAATGTGTTATGAAAAAGTGGCATGTTGTAAGGAAAATAACTGTGGAAGGAATGTTGGAAGATGGGTGAAAAAAAAGTTTGGAGCTTTTAGAAAGATTTTATGTTAACTTAAATGGGCATAAAATGCGCATATTTTTAATGATTGTCACAAATTGGTTTACAACTATAAGCCTGCTGGTACTGATATTAACTCTAAACACGACTGTTCCCTGTTTAAATTTTAAGCAGTGGAACTCACTCTATGAGGTGGATTCCCTTGGGACTGTAAATTTGATTGACCTGTGACCTCACTTTGATCCAGGTGAAAGGGCTCTTGCTGATAAATCAGCAAACCGTCAAATAAAGGGAAATGTTAGTAAGCCCATGCTTGAGTGCTGAGCAACATACCAAGAGGGAGCAGCAGCTGGTGAATGTAGCTGGACAGATGGACATGGCTGTTCTGTGAACACAATGGCAGGACCATTCCAACTTTAATTTGCTTCCTTAAAGGAAAATTCTCTTTTTATCCTATTTATCCATGGGCCTGGCTATTATGCCCCTTGTATAATGTGAAGCTATAAATTGTCTATTCCAAAATTTTATCACCTTAACCTAAGATTGTAGAATGCCAAAGTATTTGATTTTGGGGGTCAGTTCTTATGCAGATGTCTTGGAGAAGTGGCTTTGGCCTAGACAAACCGTAGATGCTTGGAAGCCTGTTCTTTTTGCATCCTCTTTGTCATGCCTTTAAAAGGGCTAACTGACTTTCCAAAGATCTGTTGGCTTCCCCAAGACTTTTTTGGTGCCTGGAATTCAGGAACCTGATTTTATCTGAGCTACTTCCAGGATTTGGCAGACTATTATAATGATAAAACTATGATGATATCCCAGGATATGATAAACTAAGCCTATTGATGAGAATACTTGAATCTCTGTCCTTTGGATCTTTAAAAATCTTTTTCAAAGATTATCTTTAAATGGAGTTCATGGTTCTTCCTTGAACTACCCACACTGCCTGGTCATTTTCTTATTCACATCTCCAATCATGCTCACTGCTGGACACTGAGCAGCCCACGACAGAAGATCAGACAGAACCAAGAAAAGTTTGTTCCAGAATTCCTTATAAGAGAACAGGTAGGTGGTGTAGTAGACAGAGAGCTGGGCCTGAAGTTGGGAAGACTCATCTTCCTGGGCACAAATCTAGCCTTACGCGCTTACTAGGTTTGTGACTCTAGGCAAATCACCAAACCCTGCTTGCCTCAGTTTCCCCAACTATAAAATGAGCTAGAGAAGGAAATGGTGAATCACTCCAGTTTCTTTTCCAAGAAAACCCTTAATGGCATTATGAGGAGTCAGACATGATTAAATTGACTGAACAACAACAATTTATTATAAGAGGCCAGGCTGTAACTTTCAAACCCGGAGATGCAAAAAGCTTAATGCAATCATAGCAATATGCTACTTTCCCACTTACGGTAAATCCCTCTGGCCAGTAAATGTTTTACTAAACATTTCAGTGACACTTTTGTATCCCTGAACACACAATGATGGGGACATAGGGATGGAAAACGTTCTTTAAGAATCAGACATTTTTCTAATTGTTATATGCACCAAAATTTAAATGATCTCCTGTGTTCAAGGGTGGTGACATGAAGTGTGGATTCCACTGAATGAAAACAAAAGTTGAGACTTTCTCCATAAACTAGCTGAAAGGATGTCAAGCCTATATTGCTCCCAGCATCCCTTTTTCTCCAAAGGTGGCCCTGGCTTATCCTAAGACAGTCTAGTAGTAAGACAAATGAAAAGCCCAAATGACTGATTTTCTGGGTAATTAATAATCAATTTATTAAGTAGGCTATCAAATAATCAATAAATTGAGGTCAGTGGTTCTGTTGGAAAACAAAGATCCCACAAGAAGGCTGCTGAATGTTTAAATACCTTTGGAAAAGGGGGTGACCCTGAGGGTGAAAATCAGCTTTGATTGGTTAACAATTAATGAAAGAATGGCTACTACAATGAGAGGCTTTTTCTAAGGAGGGGCTAGAGGACATGACTCTGATGGAGAAGAGATTCTTTTGTATAGATTGCTCAGAGTCCTATTTGAGTAGAACAAAGGTGGGGTGACAGGAAGAATCCCACTTGGATAAAAGATGGTCTGAGTGGGGTGAATTTTTTAGGCAAGGTCAGAAATGTCCTTGAGAGACTAGACTTTGAATGAGCAAGCAAAAAGAGGATATTTGGGTCCTATATATAAAATTGGTTCATAATATAATAAAAAAATCATTTTTCACAGTAGCATAAGTAATATTAAACAAGAAATCTTTCTGTGGACTAAACCTATCCTGTGCTTTAGAGAAGAGATTCTTTTTTATTTTATTTTTAATTTATGGAATAAAACAAGCATTTCCATAACGTGGTACAATAAAAAAGATTTATTTATTTTTTTTGTCACGGACCCTTTTTGAAGTCTGGTAAAGCCCACTGATTCCTTTTAGAAATAAGGTTTTTAAAATACATAGGATTACAAAGGAAACCAATTATACTAAAATATAGTTATCATAACGTTAAATAGAAATTCACCAACCCTCTGAAATATATCCAAAAGTCCCTTGAGGATCCATCGCCCCCAGGTTAAGAACAAATGCATTAGAGACTAGAGAATAATTGACTGGTTCAGAAGAATTAAAGAAATCTCTTTAGAGCTAGAGCTTCCTAGGAAAATTCATGCCCCAAATAATTGTTTCTCTATATTCCTATGTAGTTTCAATTGCTTCTATTTGGCTTTCATTCCTAAAACCAGTCAAGCAACTATTTTTCCCCTGCTTCTTCAGTTCATAATTTATTGTGCTTAAGAAGCACAAGGATGACTGTGGAGGTAATGATAGAAGGGGCTCTCTATTTTCACTCTCTTGATGTAAGTGACTCCATTTTAGAACTAGCATTTGTTTACATCAGAGTAGACTGAGTAAGCTCCTGTATTTATCTCAAACCAGTCTATTTGGCAGCGTTAAGCAGAGAAAGATATTATCCCCCCCTAAATGTAATGTCTCAGCTGTTTCTTCTACAGTTGCTAGTTGGTCCAGCGAGTAGCATGCTGGATTTATAGTCAGGAAGACAAGAGTTCGAATACCACCTCAGTCACCAGCTGTGTGATTTTGGGCAAGTCATTTAATCTCGGTTTACCTGTTTCCCCATTTGTAAAATGGGGATAATAATATCACCAATCTCAAGGTTAAAATGAGATATTTGTAAACCATTTTGCAAACCTTAAGTTCTAGATGAATGCTATTATATCACTAATAGTTATTATCTAGTAATACTAATATCATCCTTATCATCATCATCATCATCATGTTTCTTTATCCTGACTATAAATACAGTTATAGAGAGATTTCAAATTAAAAAAAAAACCCCTGCCTACTTTATTGAAAAATCTGCTATCTTTTTTGGAAGGGAGGGTGGGAATGGGGATTGGGAAGACACATGTGTCTGTATATCCTTTTTGAATAAATTTGAATTTATTTCTGAAGTACTATTCTAAATTGTTTTATCTGGGCTATGTGTCTTACCATTATTCATATGTTGAGACAGTTCTGACTGGAGTAGAGGGTTCATACTGGCGAGTATTACAAAACATGGATGAATTAGAGAGATTAAAGGATTTGAATACCAGGTATAGGTGTTTTTTTGCTTGGTTGTTATTGGGCATCTCTATTTTGGTAACAGCTTTATTCCTCTGCAGAAGAAGACACTGTATTTATTTCACATAGTAACTTTCTATACATTGTTGAAAATCTGGCCTATCTGCAATGGAAAGAGGAGAGACCAGATTTTTAACAACATTTGAGTCTGCTGAGTCCAAATACCTTCAATATTTAGTAACATATTGTTTATAATGACATGATTATAGGTGCCAAGTTTTAGAGCTAATCTCAGATGGCCATAGGCTTAGCACAGTTTGGGGGGAATTTCCCACCTGATTCCATTTTCTGCTCTAGCCACTCATTTTCAGGAAAACAGAATTTACTAAGAAAATCTCTAAGAATCATAAACAATCAAGCAAGACTCACACACACGAAGAAAGGAAACCCAGAGTGAGAAACGTTTGATGATAGCGCTTATTCTTGAGGCCCCTACCTAACTTGGCATCCGTTCAGTGTTTTCAACTGAGTATGAGTCACGTGGTCATCAGTCTCTTCCAGGATTGAACAGGGCCTTCATCGTCTCAGGTTGTCCCCATATGCTTAGCTGCTGAGTTCCCACTCCTGCGTTAGACTTCAGGAACTTTTCCAAATTGATAAATATATACTCTGGCATATAGTCAGTCACTGATTTGATCCAACCAAAACACTGAGGAACAAAATTCAAAATAAAGCAAGCTCTCACAGGCATTCAGATAGCAATGTTCTTACCTCTATAGTCGCCAGTCTCGGTTATTTCTCTAAAATAATGAATTGTGTTCTCCTTGCCGCTCCCTCAGCACTCCAAGATCTTACAGAGTTCTATGTTATGGGACAAGGAGCTCAAATTAAAGTGTCACTAGGTACAAGGGATTATGAAGAAAAAGGTCTATTTCCTGGAGAGTTTAGTAAATGTTTAAAAGCCTACAAAGAGAAGGCAATAGCTGTTCATTAAACTGAAGTACAATCAATGCACTGAGCTTTCATGTCAAATCTAAACCAAGAAGGGAGGAGGGAATCTTTGACTCAAATTAATGATCCCTCCTCCTACCTATCAGAACCAACAGAAGAGAGATGGAGCCAGGAGGAGTCCCTATCTGGAGCTGCTGGGTGAGAAAAACTAGCAAGGTACCCTTTCCCTCTGTCTTCCACCTGCCCCTCCTCCAGCTCGGGCCTGTCTAGACCCCAAGGGGCTGTCGGGCAAAAAGAGCAACATGGCTGTTCACACTACCTGAATGAACTAGGAATCGTTAACAGCAAGACTTCTGGTGAGTTGAAGGTCTTACCATCTGCCCTACCTCTTTATCCTAAAATCCTCTAGACCTCATCATCTATACTGCTGATTTGCCCTCCATAGTACTGGATGTTGTGATCTGAGCTGCTAATATAGTCTTAAGAATTCTGAACCTTGCCATCTGATCCTCCACTGTATCCTACCCACCTCCATCTGCCCTGAAGCTGAACATTTATATATACCATCCCTCCCAGTTGGAGTGTGAGTTCTTTGAAAGTAGGTACTCTAGTTGTATCCTCTGTGCTTAGTACAATGCTTGGCTCAGAGTAAGTGATTAATAAATGTGTTTTCATTCATCCATCCATCCATCCAATGACTTAAAAGTTTCTCAAAATAAATTGAAAATGATGAAATTGCATAGAACTTTTGTGCAAAAGAGATCCAAAATGAACTACCTTGTTATGGATAATAAACATTAATTTTAAAGAATGTACCTCATTGTCTCTCAAGCAATGCTTTTCTATTTTTTTCTCATATTATATTATCAATAAAGCTTCAAGGAGATGTTTAAATCAAAAGGGTTTGCAAAAGTCAAGAACTTCCAGGAATGAAGATTTGCTTGCATAATATCTATGTTGAAAAAGTTAGCTTGTAGAGTAACGTCTAACAAAAATGGATGAATTAGATTTTCCAGGATTAAGGTTCGGCCTTTCTCCTAACGTTCAAGGGGTGAGGAACCAAACTTGTATTCAGTCAAAGGGCTGCACTTGAGGACCTGGAGGGCCACATGTGGCCTAGAGGTCATAGGTTCCCCACCCCTGTACCTAAAGAGAGTTCTCACCTATAGTTACTTTAAACCTGAAACAAAGGACCTCTTTGCAATTCCAAATTCAGAGATGGCTACCACATTCTTTTAAAACCTCAAACGTGAGATTCTTTGCTTGCTCAATGTCTTCTTTTTTGTTTTTTGAGGCAATTAGGGTTAAGGGACTTGCCCAGGGTCACACAGCTAGTAAGTGTCAAGTGTCTGAGGCTAGATTTGAATTCAGGTCCTCCTGACTTCAGAGCAGGTGCTCTATCCATTGTGTCATCTGGCTGCCCCTCTATGCCTTTTCAACAAAAGCAACTACCAAATCCTAGGAAATTACATTTAGATTTGGTTCCCAAGCTTAACTTTTTCCCCCATGTAATGCCATGCACCAGCAGATTCCCAAAAGAATGCTACTGTGAACAGCTTTTAGAGTTCGGATTACACAATATAGTAAACACTCTGTTTATTCCATTACAAATCAAGGCAAACATTCACAATATATCACAATATAATATTCACAACATTACATCTTATCACAGAAAATGGCCACACAGTTTTCACTACAGTGGCCACAATATTTAGAACAAGGAAGGAAAGAATAATCATCTGGTTTCCCTAAGGGGGAAACCTCCTGACTTAATCATTCAGTCAATTCACAATACAATACTCAAACTTCCACTCATGGG
>JAQQSU010000040.1:51446-102991 GCA_028627135.1 Pseudochirops cupreus | reverse complement strand
AATTAAATACACAGTACATGTGTAATTATACAGAACCTCTCCACAGTGGGCATATTGTGAGAGACTGATTATATGTCCCTCCTTCCTATCCTGCCCCCCCCATTCTATTCTCTACCCTGTCCCTGTCCCTGTCCCTTTAAAGAAGTGTGTACTTCCAGCAATGCTCCCCCCCATCCTGCCCTCCCCTCTGTCATCCCATCTCTCATGTCTATCCACCCTACTCCCCTGTGTGGCAAGATATCCAGTTTAGAGTTTATGTCATTCCTTCCCTAAGCCAAATTCAATAAGAGTAAGGTTGACCCTTTCCCTTTTGCCTTCCTGTTTTTCCCCTCCATTGTAACAATTATCCTTTGTCTTTTCTATATGAGATGATTAACCCCATTCTGTCTCTCCCTGTCTCCTCTCATTCTAATCCTCTCCCACCTCAGAATTTCACCTTTTAGAGTTTTGTCCCTTCTTATTCAATTGATCTTGTGCCCTCTATGCCCATATATACACATACTCATAAATGTGTTCATACACATATATAAGTGCTCCTATATAGACATATGTGTATGTATATGCATATATATACATTTGTATTCCCTACACCTATCCTCATACTGAGCAAAGTTTCATAAGTTACAATTATCACCTTTCCATGTTCACTTGTAAATAGTCCAACTTTGGTAAGTTCCTTATGATTTCTTTTCCATGTCAAATTTCCTTTTCAGTTCTTGTTTTTTTAGCAAGAATGTTTGAAAGTCCCCCGCCTCATTGAATGACCATATTTTCTCCTGGAACACTATACTCAATATTGCTGGGTAAGTGATTTTTGGTTTTAATCCTAGCTCCCTTGATCTCCAGAATATCATATTCCAGGCCGTTCAATCCCTTAATGTAGAAGATGCTAGATCCTGGATTATCCCAATTGTGTTTCCAAAGTATTCAAATTGTTACTTCTTGGCAGCTTGTAATATTTTCTCCTTGATCTGAGGACTCCGGAACCTGACTATAACATTCCTAGGAGTTTTCTTTTGGGGATCTTTTTCAAGAGGTGATCTATGAATTCTTTCGAGTTCTGTTTTGTCCTCTGGTTCTAAAATATCAGGACAATTTTCCTTGAGAATTTCTTGAAGGATGCTTTCTAAGTTCTGTTTTTGATCATGGCTTTAAAGTAGTCCAATAACTTTTAAATTGTCTCTCCTGGATCTATTTTCCAGGTTAGTGGTTTTTTCAAGGAGATATTTCACATTGCCCTCTATTTTTTCATTTGTTTGGATCTGTTTAATAATATCTTGATTTCTCATAAAGTCATTTGCTTCCATTTGCTCCACTCTAACTCTGAAGGAATTATTCTCTTCAGAAAGCTTTTGAGATTCTTTTTCCATCTGGCAAATTCAACTTTTTAAGGCATTCTTCTACTCATCGGCTTTGTGGGCCTCTTTTGCCATTTGAGTTATTCTATTTTTTAAGGTGTTATTTTCATCAGTCAGGTTGTTGACTCTCTTTTCATGATTTTCTTGCATCATTCTCATTTCTCTTCCCAATTTTTCCTCCCCTTCTCTTATTTGGTTCTCAAAATCCTTCTTAAGCTGATCTATAGCTTTTAGGCAGTCTTCATGTTTCTTGGAAGCTTTTGGTGAGGGATTTCTGACTGTGTTGTCTTCCTCCCATTCCATGCTTTGATCCTTCTTGTCCCCAAAGAAGGAATCTAGCATTCAGCTGCTGTTCTTACTTTGCTTCCTTTGCCTGCTCATGTTAGTCAGTCACTTACTTGATTTTTTTTAGCTCTGTGGAACTCTGCTTCCAGAGGGGAAAGCTCTGTCCCAAATTGCTGGGGTTTTCCCAGCTGCCAGAGCTTTTAGGAGGCTACTGCAGCCCCCACCAGCTTTGGCCCACTGAAAATGCACCCCAGGACCACCACCCAAGACCACGATCCAGATACAGGCTGCTCAATGCAAAAGCACTTGGCCTCTGAACAATCTCTTAGCCTCCTTGCAGTCTGCAGCAGGAGCTCTGAAGCAGCAACGTGGAGGTGGCTGCAGGGCCACCGCTTCTGACACTTCCTTGCCCTGGAGGCACTTTGGCCAGACCCACTTTTCTCCCCTAATTTTAGCCGAGTTCCACTGACCTTTCACTTAGTCCTTTTTTCTTATGGCTTGATAATTCTGGAAACTTCCACAGTTGCCACAGATCCTCTCTCCTGAAGCTCCAGCTGTGTCTTGGCTCAGCTCCTCCAGCCGCCCCTGGGGCAAAGCCATGGTTTCAGGCTGGGCTGGTTTTGGCTCCCAGAGCTGAGATGGTCCCTTTGAGCTAAGTTGTCTACAGCAGGAGATATATCTGTGTGCATTTTGGAGTCCTAGAATTTGTTTAGAGTCATATTTTGGGGGTATTTGATGTGGCTGTGTGGGAGCTGCCGTACTTTGCTGCTCCTATGCCACCATCTTCCTGTCATTTTCTAAGATGATAATTAGGTGTGTAGATTCAAGGGGACAGCCAGACTTTGTGCTCTACACCTAAGGACTTTCTGAAGGTATAGTGGTAGTTGAATTCTCATTTGCCTACTTTAATGATGTCTGTAAGGAGTACTGCAAAACTTTATGCTCCATAATTTTCCAAGGTAGTCATCAAGTGTGAGAACCGATACATGTCAGGTATTTACGGGTATATATTAGAGATGGAAAATATAGTTCATGTAAAAGATTTGAGTGAATAAATAAACTTATTATGCCAGAATTCCATAATGAGTGGTGGGGTAAGTCAGTCATCTTGAAACTAGGAAGTATGGCATCTAAAAGAATGTTCAGAAGTAAGGCTTATGTTCTCCCTGTGCTTTTCCATTTGCCCACAAATGATATACTACAGAGATCAAACCTTTCTTGAAGAACTATACTAGTGCAATCTAGAAATGAAAAATAAATTAGATGTGCCCAGAAACAATGACATGAAAGGAAATACATGTGCCCAAAAGGCAGAATACCATAATAGGTTCCCCTTAGAGAAGTAGCCACGAGAGCTGAGAATCTCACTTCCAGCGAGAATATAGGGAAAGGAAAATTTTTCAGTGATCTTCACAGAAGGTGCTAAATTTATCTTTCTGCGTTGGCCAAATAAGCATGATCAAAATTCAGGTTTTTCTCATTCCTAAAAGAGAACATAAAGAAGATTGAGGAATATGTATATATGTGTGTGTGTGTGTGTGTATTATGCATATATAATGTATATATGTGCATGTGTATATATACATAATATAATATATATGTATAACCTCCTAACCACCCCACTGCCTTCCCTCTGACATATTTTGAATTTATCTTGCATATATTTTATATGACCATTGTTTACATGTTCTCTATCCCTCTAGAAATGTGAGCTCCCGAATGGAAGTGACTCTTTTTTTATCTCTTCTTTTTATTCCCGATTTTTAGCACAATGTCTGGCACATGGCAAATACTTTTAAAAATTCCTATAGATTTTACTGTAAGCAGCCAGGTGGTGCAGTGAATAGAGCACTTTAGTTCAAATCCAGCCTCAGAAACTTAAGTTCAATTTCCTCATAGGTAAAACAAGGGTAACAATAGTACCTACTTGCCAGAGTTGTGAGGATCAAATGAAACAGTAATAGTAAAGTACTTAGCACAGTGCCTGGCACACAGCAAACACCATATAAAATGTTTCTTATTATTGTTATGCTTACTTGACATGAGTCAGCCAGTACAGGTTGAAGTAAATGGGAAATATTCCTTCAGAAAATTATCCCACAAAATTTCTTATCTTCAATCACTCAAAATTTCTCACTGTCAGGGAAAGTCTGATGACTCTAATGGACCATTTGAGTATTTTATGGGTTATGAGTCCTTCACATCTTACGCATTTCCTAAATTATGTGAAATGAAGGCTGTATCAAATCTGATACTCATATCATATACTGAGCACCTCTGCAAGATATGGGGAGGCTACTACCCACATTTGGAGTAACCTAGACATGAGTCATATTCAAGCTTTTACTCCCAGTTCAACAAAATTTAACTCTGGAGTAAGAGCATTAACCAAAGAGAGAAATTGATCCTATTAAAATCAAGTCCCTCTGATTCAACCCAATCTGTGAGTCAAAAAATTTTGGGCCATAAAACCAGGAAATAAGGATATGGCTCAGTCGCTCCAGTGATATTGCCCACCAGAAGAAGCTTTCACATTTAGATTACTAACATTTAAATTAAAGTGTATATGGGCTTTGAATATGACATGAATTTTGTTACCCTATACTCCCTTTTCCACCATTCTGCTATCATCAGTTATTGGAAGGGCACTGCAAAGGAATGAATGACATTTTACAATTCCTCTTGTTTCATGGGTCTCCATGAGAAAAAAAAAGTGTATCCTCTAGTGAGTGACCAATTTGCTAGTGATGAGCTTCTCTGTCCTTAATGATAGAACAAGATAGCAGGTAGTGCACTTAAAGGCTCTCCATACTGAGAGAATCAGCCTGAGATGGTACTCCATCAACAGAACCTTTGACAACCCCAGCTGATCTCTGTACCATCAGCAGCCATTATAGCAAGGATTTTCAATCAGAAATTCACAATAGAGAGGATGTTTTCTGAAATTCTTTCTTCTCCTTGCTCCCCTTCCCCAATACCCAGTTCTGCTTTCTGTACTGTTTTACATCTGCACAGTGTAATACAAGGTCTACTTTTGAGACTGCTCCCTGTTTCCTTGAAGGCCATTTTGGCTCCCCATTCTAAATGAGTTCTAAGTGCTGTCTTTCGACTGAGCAGGCCTAAGTGACACAGGCCAAGGTAATGAACCCCTTTAAAGATAAATCAAGTTTCAAAAACAAGTTCTGATAGAGAATCTATGGGTGGCATGGTGCTATAATTGAAGACTAAAGCTCACTTCAGCCTCCCAGAGCTGAATATTGAAAAATGAGTTTTACTTCCAAGAAAATCTTAAAAATAGAAAAGGTTATGAACTGTTCTGAACAAATTGTTTGGCAATTGTCAAATTGAGAATTACTTTGATCTGCTTGCTCTCAGATGTATTTCTTTTTGCCACATTAGAGAAACACATTCAAAATACATTTCTCCAGCTAAAATAATGGAAAGTAAGAGAATAGGCTTATGGAATACTTTATGTCACCTTATAACCTCTGGTCCTTTGTGGCTAAGCAGGACCTAATTGACATATATACTGTCCATATATCTAGTTGCTGCTGAGTGGTACAGTATATAAAAAGAGATGACTCTCCAGTAGATAAGTGGGCAAAGGACATAAACAGGCAATAGGCAAAACTGGCAAACGGTTCAAATGAAGAACATTAATCAATTAACAATATCATGAGAGGGAAATTCTGTAAGTCACTGATACTAAGAGAAAAGGAGATTTAAAATTTTGCTAATGTTTCACCCCATGCTTATCATGGGATGAGATTTAATACCAGAAGGAAACTCAGCCTTCTCATTTCACAGATGAGCAAAATGAGCAACAGAGAGGGTAAATGACTTACTCAAGGTCAAATAATGTCCCAATTATCACTGAGATGATGGACTGAAGATGATAGACTCATTTTAAAGAATAAGACATAACATTTTTAGTAATGGGCAATGTTGTTAATTTCTCTTGCTTTATTATACTTGTTTCAAGAAAGAGCTAAGTAGTGAGTTAGTAAGTAATGATAGAGATTAAAAAGAGGAAAAAAGATGATAATAAAACATTTAAAATACTCAAAAGAAGGCAAAAGGAAGTTTTTTAAAGGATATAAGAATATAGAGAAATTGCATTACTACCCTGTTGAATTGAATTAAATTGAATTAAAACCCTAACAGAAAATCAGTTTCATGTATAATCCTCTTTTTGTTCTTCTTTGTATGTGGAAATATTCATATTTGTTGACATTTTATCTTTTGAAAATTGAAATGTTCCTGTTTATTGATATGTTAAGTTCAGAATATAAATGGATTGGGAAAAAAAGGAGGATTCCATAGAAGTCTGACCTTATACCTTATTTGCTAATAAAGGGAGAGCTGTGCACTTGGACAAATGGAAGGAAGGAGAGGCTATTGTTACTTTATGGTGCTTAATGAGCAGGAATGTATTACCAAAGATAAGTTCCTGACACTTACTTCCTTTTCAGTGGGAACCTTTACCACCTGGTTTGCTAAACTATTCCATTCCTCATTCCTTGTCTTTCAAATCCCAAGTTTCTGTAATATAGGAACCCAATTGAGAGTAGATAATAGGTTTGATTCAATTCAGGTAAAGCCAGTATCGCATTGATTACAGTATGGAAAGCAGTTTGTTCGAGACAGAATCTTAGCATATTTGACTTTAGATACTCAATCAGCTTCTAATAAGCACCATGGCAACCAACAGGAAACAGTGAGGGAAGGACTGACGAGCAACTGAGGCCCTATTTTGGAGGCCTCCAATGACTAATGTGAGTTAAAGAATTGTAGAAGTCTCCTCCTTCATTTGATATTTCCAATGTATTCTCTGGGAATGGATTAGATGAGAAGATATCCTCCACAACTCCACTTCTGCCTGAACAAAAAGGGAGATAATTAACTCAGCTCTGGGAGTCAGACCACTGGCCTTGAGCAGGGACCAGAATAAATCACCACTCTACTGCCTGATATACACAGTTTGTACTTCCACTTGCAACCTCACATAAAGCAGCAGGCAGTGAGTGTGCATACTATTCAGAGCATGCTTTCCTATGTTTCTTTTGTCCTTGGTTAAGCTCTCTTTGACCTCCTTGTACCCATGAGTATGGACGTGGGCTGTAGCCAAGTGCGGTGTCACAACTCACATGTGCTGTGAAAGGAATCACCTTCTCCCTTGACCTCCAATATATCTGTGTATTGATCATGATAAATATACCTGTGATTCTTACCCTCCTTTAAAAAAAGAATCAGGCTTTGTAAATCAAATCGGAGATTCTCAAAATTGAAAGCACAACTTTTAGGCCCTTGAGTCCTTACTGTGATTAATATATACTACAAGACACCCAACAATCTGTCTTTATCTGGAGACCTTTAGTCACAAAACAGTCAGTTCTGCTTTAGGAGAGGTGCAGGGTTAGGAAGTTTTTCTTTACAATAATCCTAAATCTCTCTATTTCATCTTCTCATTTTTTCCTAGCTTTGACTTCTAGTGCTAAGCAAACAAGTGAAATATCTCTTTTGAATGAGAGCCTTTAAAGTTTTGGAAGATACAAATTATATTCTCTCTAAGCCTTCTCTTCTCCAGACGTAATCCCCAATTCCTTCAGTAGAGCAGCATATGACATGGGCTCCATTTTCTTCAAGATATTGAATTCCTGAACATTGTACAGTTTAGTGATGTCCTTCCTAAAATATGATATTTAGAACTCCAGGTAGAGTCTGTCAGGCGTGGGTAGAGGAAGTCCATGAGATTCCTCTCCCTGAATGTGTGACTCCTTTAATGCAACCTAAGATAACATGGGGTATTTTGACTACCAAAGCATATTCTTAATTCATATTAAGCTAACAGTCCACTAAAACTACTCTTTCTTTTTCAGACTAACTTCTGTCTAGCCATACTTCCCCCATTTTGTAGTTGTGATGTTGATTTTTTTTAAATGAAGTGTAAGAATTTATATCTTTCTTTATGACACTTTATCTTATTAGATTTGGTGCAACATTCTATCCTATCAAGATCATTTCAGCTCCTAACTCTGTCATCCAACACATGAGTTATCCCTTCTAGCTTTCTGCCATCCGCAAACTTGATAAATGTGCCATTTATACCTTTACCAAAGTCACTGATAAAAATGCTTTAAAAATTCAAGGTGAATCATATGTCCCTGGGATGCTCCATTGGAGACTCCCTCCCTAAATGATAAGAGATTAGCAATGACTTCTCTTTGGATGTAGTAATTTAGTCACATCAAAATCTCCTTGTAATAGTTAGCAAAATGATAACTAGCATTATGTAACGCTTTATGATTTGCAAAGCACATCATGAAGATTACCTCATTTTCTCCTCACAACAATCCTGGGAAGCAAGTACTATTATTATCCCTATTTTGTACATCAGAAAACTGAGGCAGATCACAATTAAGTGACTTGCCCAGCATCACACAGTTAGCATTTGGTGCCAGATTTAATCTCTGACTTCTTAACTTTGTATACAATGAGACTACTGTAGCTTATGAATAAACAGAAATTAATTTTGCAAATATGTTCTTGAACAAAGTCTCATCTTGAAAGGCAATATACAACCAAATGAAAATATTTATCTTGAATTGCATTTGCCTGTATCATATATGGAGAAAAACCAGACCATGATCAACCTGATGAGGTTATAGGTTGATGAGCCTTTCTTTGAGAATTTGATTGCTTCTTCCTATGGAGGGTATGGACATGTCTCCACACGTATGGAGGGTATATCCAGATATTCATAACTCATTAAGAATGAAAGGATGGAATTGCTGGGCTGAGAATGAAATTAATGTCAGACTCTCATAGATATGGATCAATTAGTTGGTTCACAATATTGAGGTTAATAACTATACCTTTATGCTAGGCCTATGAAAAAGAGTCATTTACTGACTTGTACTATATGTCTTATGTAGGTCTTGGTGGTGAACATGGTATTTATTAGACTATCAGGTTTGTCCTTCCAAGAATCCCAAATTCCTTTCTCTTCACATGGGAGGAGGTTTAGACCATTCAGTTATCCTATGAATCTTCATTATCCTGGAGGGAAAAGGAGTACCCAAAAAAAGGAAGAGGAAAATTATAATGACTATCTATGGGTTAGTTTTTTTTGTATGTTTTAACATTTTCTTTGGGAGGGTAAAGGTTGTCTTGTACCTAAAGTGCATTGTTACCTTACATCTTTAAAGACCTCCACATGAACTGTATTCTGAAAATTGATAGAGAAAACTCTGAGTGGGGGAAAAACTAGTTGAAAAATGATGAATTTTGGAGCAACTTCCAATATTTGACACACCTTATGGAAACTCAGGGCTTAAAGTGCTAGGCCATATGTTAGTTAAAGACCTACATATACTGAACTCATATCTCTAACAACAAGACTAGTAAAAAAAATTGTCAACCTTTTGCTAAAATTTAGGTATATTTTGTATAAGTCATCCACCCAATTTACCAATCTAATAATTCTGTCAAAAATAAAAGAAAGAGTATGAGTACATTTTCTACAGTCCCATCACTTCTGGAAAGGGAGAATCAATGATGATAACCTTATGGAAACAGAAATTAAACCTTGAAGAGAACTCAGAGATAATCCAATTTATGTGCATTACCTAACTGGGCCCAAATGAGTCCCATGAGTTGTACAAGCTAACAAAGAAACTTAATGGTAGAACAATGTTAGAGTCTTTGCTCTAACCCCACAGGTTTCCTCCTATAAGATAACAACCGCTTCTTCAGCCCACCTTTAAAATGATCTGCTTGATTTGGTCCTTTATTCAGAGATCAAGTATTGAAACTTTCTTTTCTTTTCATAGAATCTTAGTTTTAGAAAAGGGATAACAGAAGTCATCTAATCCATCTTTTTCTGCACCATGAATCCTGTTTATGGCTTCCCAAAGGAATGATCATCCAACCTCTGTTCAAACACCTTAAGTGATAAGGAATTCACTAATCAGTACAGAAGCCCATTCCATTTGGGGTCAGTTGTAATTTCTGACTTCTTAGTTTTGGACAATTCGTTCCATTTTTTAAAAAGTCTTGGAGAATCTTTTATATAGTCATCTGGAAAAAAAATTTTTTTATCTTCCCTTTTCTGTTGCCTCTCAGAACTCCAGCAAAGGTAGGGAAACAGTTTGTTTACTTCTCCATCTTCACATGAAACAATTACAAGTTACTTGAAAGCACGGATTGCACTGGGTAGTAATGGGGGTTGTTTTCCTCTTAGGATCAGAGATTTAGAGTTGAAAGTGTGCTTAACCCAATATCATATCCATTACATCTCTCTGCCTCTCAATTGTACATCATCTCTTCATATTCCCAGTTGAGCACAGTGCTGTACATATGGTAGGTACTTAATACATATGTCTTTACCTAAACAGAAGTTATTTCAGATTCAGTTCAGATCTCAGATTCAGATTGTCTCAGATTCAGATCTCACCCCAAATTGGAATTTTCTCCCTCAATGACAGATGAAACAGGCTTAAACTATAGCATTACGGATTTCAATTCAATAAAGAATTTCCTGTTGGGAAGTATTGTTCCACCTCAAAACATGCTTCTGGTTACAGTTGTGTAATTGTTAAATCCAACATTGATTCTTATCTTCCTGGGGTAACCATTAAAAGGGGCTGCTACTAGTTGACCTTGCAAAGTAACTTTCAGCTCCAGGAGTCTATGTGAGTTTGAAGAACTTTTGGATGGTGTATCATAAACCAAAGACTAAGAGCCATTAGGATTGCCCCTGGGCTTCACCCAGGTCTGAGTACCTCAAGATTAAGTGCCATGTCTCTGTGGTATGGCAAATATCACCGGCTCTCTTGCCATTATTTATAGCTTCAGAAGGCTTCTAATGTGATTGTCTGTGACAAATGTGTCAGTTTCAATGCTCTGTGCATGCAGGCACCTAGCAGAGAGTGTATGTGCACTGCATTGAGTATTAGTTGGTATGAACTCCCTTAGGGACACATTTTGAATAGGGAATTCTGACATCTTGTAACACCGCCACTACCCCAGCTATGCATGGGATCCAGGTAGCCTTCCACATCTTATTATGAAAAAATGCATTTGGATAGTAATCCTATCAATCATCCAGCTATTCCTCTGCCTAAGGAAAATGAATGCTGATATATTCTCCTTTAAAAAAGTCAATTGCTAAAGACAATTTGAGCTTGGCTTATCTCATCCCTCATAACATGAATTATGAGGACACAATCACACACATGAAACATAGAGAGAAGTTCTTGCTGCTAAGGTCTAGCTGCTTTTGAGTAATGGTCAACCTTTGAAGTTAAATTCAAATGCATTTATTCCATGTATCCGTCTTCCTTGATTTTTTCCACTCAGAAGTGATCCCTCCATCATTTGTGAAGTGATGCAGTGGATAGAGCATTGGACTAGGGGTCAGGAAGCCCTGAATTCAAGTCCACATCAAAGCTGTATTGCCCTGGACAAGTCAATGTCTACCTTAGTTTTTTCATCTATAAAATCAGGATGATAATAGCACCTCCCCCTATGGGTTGTTGTGATACTCAAATAAGATATTTGTAAAGCATTTTGTAAATTTTAAACTACTATATACATGCTATCTAGGTATTAGCTCTCCTCATAGCATTTTGTGTATACTTATACACATTGATCACATTCTCATTTGTGTATAAGTTACATGTGTAACTATCCTTCCTCCATTACTACATTGAAAGTTACTTCCAGGGAGGCCCATGTCATCATCATTGTCATTGTCCTTCTCTTCTTTATCCTCCTTTTCTTTCTTCTCTTCCTTATCAGTAACTAGAATAAGGATTTCCTTGTGGAAAATTCTTCCATCTGTTCTGAGTAACTTATCTAAGTTCTGAGTAAATTCATCTAAAGTTAAGGAGTTGGTTAATACTCTAAAAATGAAGTGACTTGTCCATTGCAAGTAACTGTCAGGTTATCCTGAGTTCAAGTCCAGAACTCTAACTTCATCATTCTACTCCACACTGCTGCTCTTCCTTGTACTCCCTGGGCATTTAAAAAATACTTATTTGAATTTGCTGGGTCTAATTATATTTCTGTATCTCCTCTTCTTGGCAGAAAAGTCTGAGTAGTCAGAGATGAAAGATCAGGATGATTCAGTATAAATGAAGCCATGGCCAATAGCCACAGACAATTGTCATCAGCTGTGGAGAGAACTGATGATCTTAGCATTGCAATTAAGGCTGTGAATCCAATGTCACATATGATCATTTGTTCTTTGGAAACTTACTCATACTATTTCTTGAATCTACAGCTGCAGTGGGAGGCAGCATCATTAATGAGGGTTTGTTCAATCCCTTTTGATGTGGACCTTATCATATGGACTTTTGCACCTCTGGATCTCCATGTCCAAAACTAAGACTGACATAGATTTGAGAACCAACCCAGCCACATACTAGCTGAAAAAAAATTGGATTAGTCACAACCCCCCTATATCTCCATTTCCCTTTCTGTAAAATGGCTATGACAAAGGTATTTCTTATTGTCTACCTCCTCCTAGAACTGTTTAAGCAGCAAATAGTGTAATGCATTTTGAAGGGGTTTTAAAAGAGGAACAATAAAAACTCATATTTCTCAAGTCAGCACTTAAAGCTAATTGAAAAGTTTTAGTCATTACATGCTGTCTTGGGCAGGGGGAAGAGGAAAGATGTGGAGAAAATTTAAAATTTTTTGCAGTGAATGCTGAAAACTAAAAATAAATAAATTAATTTTTTTTAAAAAAAGCCTTAGTCACTTCAAGCCAATATGGTTACCCAAATAGGAGGCAGAACTCTTGAGTTCCTACAAACTTATGCCAACAAAACCTCAAATTCACATCAGACCAAATAATGATCAAGGAACCCAATTAAAAACTATAGTAAATTAATTCTTCTATCCTAGTTACTCATAAAAATAGGCAAGAGAGGGGCGGCTAGGTGGTACAGTGAATAGAGCACTGGCCCTGAAGTCAGGAGGACCTGAGTTCAAACCCAACCTTAGACACTTAACACTTACAAGTCATGTGACCTTGGGCAAGTCACTTAACCCCAATTGCCCTGCCTTTCCCCCTCCAAAAAGCAAAACAAATAAAATAGGCAGAAGACCACAGGAAAGAAAAAGGAGCCAGTAGCAAAACCAGTGCTGGCAAGTAAGCTAGTGATTTTACATCAAGACCATAGACAGACCAGGAATCTATGTAATTTGCAATACTGTGAGTCCAAATACAACAAGAGTGGAGAGGTTCCCACCCCCCAAATCTCCAGGTAATCAGAAAGTCCACAGATATTTAAAAAAAAAAAAGCCCTAGACTAGGAACCATGGAAGCCCTGGAAAGCAGCAGCAAACAGTGAGGTTTGAAATGAGGTCCAGGTCAGTGACACTCTGTCATGAGATGCCATAGGTCAGTGCTTCTCAACCTTCCTAATGCCACGACCTTTAATACAGTTCCTCATGTTGTGGTGACTCCAAACTATAAAATTATTTTTGTTGCTACTTCATAACTGTAATTTTGCTACTGTTATGAATTATAATGTAAATATCTGATATGCAGGATGTATTTTCATTGTTACAAATTGAACATAACCCACAGGCTGAAAACCCGCTGCCATAGGTCATTTTCACAATCCATTCTTCTGAATCTCAAAGCTCTAGTAAAGGATGTCTGATAAAAGATGAAACTAAGAAAAGCTAACTATCTCACTGACAAAAGCAACTAGAGACAGAACAGTTTAGGGGACACTATTTTCTCCCAACTTCTCCCACTTGCATGAATGTTCCTTCTCTGTCTTCTTTGCTGGATGCACTTCTAGATCCCACCCCAAACCACAGGTGTCCCATAGCCATCTGTCCTGTCTCTTCTCCCTCTATACCACTTTCTTGGTGATCTCATCACTTCCCTGGGATTTAGTTACCACCTCTATGCTGAAGATGCTCAACTCCACATATCCTGTCCCAAACTCTCTACTCATCTCCAATATCATATGTCCTGACACTATTGCCTGTCAGACATCTCAAACTGGATGTCTAGTAGACATCTTAAACTTAATGTATCCAAAACAGAACTCATTGGTTTTCCCATAAAGCATTCCCCTCCTCCTACCTTCCTTATTAATATAGAAGGCAACACCATCCTCCCAGTCCTTCAGGATCAACCTAAGGGTTATCATGGATTCCTCACTAAGTCTTATCCACCATAGTCAAGCTGTTGTCAAGATCTATCAATTTCACCTTCATAACATCTTTCAAATTAGTCCTCTTCTCTCCTCTGACACTGCCACCCCTCTAATACAGGCCCTTATCATCTCACGCCTGGATTATTGCAGTAGTGTGCTGGTGGGTCTGCCTACCCCAAGTCTCTCCCCACTCCAAACTTACTTCTATTCAGCCAATAAAGTGATTTTCCTAAACTACAGGTTTGATCGCATCATACCACTCCTTTTATTCAATAAACTCCAATGGCTTCCTATTACCTCAAGGGACAAATACAAAATGTTCTGTTTGGCATTCAAAGAACTTCATAATCAAGCCCCGACCTATCTTTTGAGTTTTCTCACACTTTACTCTCTGACACATGATCTTCGATTCAATGATACTGATGTCCTAGCTAATTCACAAACAAGCCACTCAGCTCTGGGCATTTTCTTTAGCCGTTTCCTATAGCTGAAATGTTCTCCCTCTTTTTTCTTTAGTATTGACCTCACTGGCTTATTTTAAACCCCAATTAAAATTCCACCTTCTACAGTAAATTTTCCCTAACTCCCTCTTAACTCAAATGACCTCTCTCTATTAATTATCTCCTATTTGTCCTGTACATAGCTTGCGTTGTATATATTTGTTTTATATATATATATATATATATATATATATATATATAATATGTATATATATGTACATATATATATGTATACACACACACACACACACACACACATATATATACACATATGTTTGTTTCCCCCATTAGACTGTAAGATCCTTGAAGTCAAGGACTGTCTTTTGCCTCTTTTTGTATCTCCAGTGCTTAGCACAATGCCTGGCATTTGTAGGCCAGTAGGAGCTTAATAAATATTTATTGATTTATTGAACCTGGCCCTGGTATAAAGCTCCACTTTAGTAAATAAAGCTACAGAGATAAATGAACCAAATAAGAGTTCCAACCTGTATAAAATAATTATAGAAGGAGACTCTAGTCTCCTATAAAAAAGAAGGAGCAAGTAGCTCCAAAACAAATACAATCAATGACTCAAATAAAAAGAAAAAATAATTTCCAGATGTAGTATCTATTACATAATTATCTTTTAGAAATGAAGAAGGAAACTGAATTTGAATTTCTGGAATACATAATTGAGTATATTAAATAGCTTAGAAGAAAAAGTGATAAATCTTACCCAGGAAAAGAATGCTCTTTACTAGAAGAGTCCAAACTAGAATAAATAAATCAGTGACAACACAAGATATCAAGAAACAGTTGAAGAAAATTAAAAGAATGAAAAAAGTAGAAGAAAATGTTAGATATCTGATATCACAAACAGCTAATCTGAGAAGATAATTTAAGAATCCCTGGACTGTCTGGGGTACTATATATAGCTGGGCACTATATTTTAAGAAATTTTTAATGAAATACTCAGATTTATTAGAACTAGAGGCCAAGGTAAAAATATAAAGAATCCACTAATTACTTCCTGAAAAGAACAAAAAAAAGTTCCAGGAATGTAACAGCCAAAATATAGAGCTCCCATACCAAGGGAAAATATCCATCACAACCATATACAACAATTAGTTCAGTCATTTCCCAATAAATAAACATCCTATGAGTTTCCAATGCTTTGCAAACACAAAACGATCGGACATAAGTATTATTGTACAGATAGTTCCTTTTCCTTTTCATTTGATCTCTTTGGAATACATACATATTGGTGGTATTGCTAAGTCAGAGAGTATTTCTCCATTTTAAGTGAATTCCTTGTAAACAGCATATTGTTGAATTCTATTCTAACACATTTTGGTTTCTGTATCCCTTTTATGTGTCAATCCATGCCATTTACATTTACAGTTATGATTACCGTGTATTTCTGTCCATCCCATTTTCTTGTGTTTATCTTTCTCTTTTTCTTTTTATACTGTCCATCCTCAAAAGTCTGTTTTGCTTTTGACTGCTGCCTACCTCGATCTGCCCTCTGTTCCATCACTCTCCCTTTTTTCTTATCCCATTCTCCTCCTACTTACCTTTTGGGTTGAATAGATTCCTGTACCCAGCTGAATGTGAGTGTGAGCATGTGTGTGTGTGTGTGTGTGTGTGTGTGTGTGTGTGTGTGTGTGTGTGTGTGTGTGTGTGTAATATACATAGACAGATACAGATGTGGCTATCTCCATCCATCCATCCATCTAATCTATCTATCTATCTGTCTATCTATCTATCTATCTATCTATCTATTCTTCCCTCTTTGAACCAATCTTGATGAGACTGAGGCTTAAATGTTGCCCACAAATCCTCCCATTTTCCCCTCCATTATAAAAGCTCTTCCTTATGTGTCTTTATATGAAATAATTTCCCCATTCTTCCTCTCCCTTCCCCATTCCTCTGGTGCATTCCTCTTCCTCACTCCTTAATTTTTTTTTTAGATCATCCCAACAGAATGACTCATATCTGTGCCCTCTGCCAAGGTAGATACCTTTTAACTGCTTTAATAATTGTGAAGTTCTTAGGAGTTACATGTATCATATTCCCACACTGAAATGTAAACAGTTTAACTTATTGAGTACCTTTTTGTTTCTCTTTCATGTTTACCTTTTTATGGTTCTCTTGAGTCTCCTGTTTAAATGTCAGATTTTCCATTTATCTCTGGTATTTTCATCAGGAATGCTTGATATTCCTCTACTTCACTAAGTATTCATTTTCTTTCTGAACAATAATACTCAGTTTTTCTGGGTAGGCTACTCTTGGTTGTAATCTTAGCTCCTTTGCCTTCCATAATAGCATATTCTGAGCCCTCCAGAATTTAACATGGTAGCTGCTAAATCTTGTGTGATCCCATAGTCCCTGATGTATATAAAACAGACATTAAGAAGACAAAGATTGTGTGTATATACTATGGAAAAAATCAGAATGAGAAAAGAAAATGTTCAACTTAAATAAATGGTTTGGTTACAATTTGTATGTAGGAAACTTATTAGTTTATTTATTTAACAGATACCTATTAAGGAAGTAGGCTAGGCACAATATGAATCAACCAACCAATTTAATCAATCTAATAAATCCACCAGTCAGTTTGAGAAAAAATAATTATATAAAGGCACTTTTTTGAATTATTTAGTACATTAACTGAATATATCTATGATGGGCTAAGTTGGCTACTCATATAGTCAAAATGAGGTCACAATTATGGGATTTAATTAATCAGCCTCTCCCATAACTATTGGAATAGTTTTTTTTTTTCTTCTCTGGATTATGGCCTTATATTAATAAATATGGAAGTAATGGGAAACAACTCTTCCAATCCTGTGACAGCACTTCTATTTTCTATGATTTTTCAAAAATCGTTGACAGTGGTTCAGCATTCACATCTACCAGTTATTACAGTACCAAAAGATACAGTTCACCTCAATGGGATGATGTAAATTCATCAATGGAAGCTAGTGGCCTATTTCTTTACTTCCCTTGAGCACCAATGCCCTCTTAGTCATTTTTGGCCAATCATTCCTAATTTAAAGGTTCCTATCCTTTTCTAAGAAAAAAAAAGAAAATGAAATAAGAATTAAGGAGCTATCTCCCTCCCTCCCTCTCTCTCTCTATCTATCTCTGTCTCTCTCTCTCTCTTATATGTATATGTGTATCTAAATATGTCTATCTTTTGTTGATCTGACCTTTCTTTACCAGCTTCAGACCAAGTCAGAACTTTGACATTTCTTATAATATTTTATAGGACTACGCTGAACACTAATATTAATTTTCTGTTGACTGTTTCCATTTTCTATACTTAAAAAAATACAAGCTTGTTAGTCTTTTCATTATGCCCCCACTTCAGGCTTCAGATATCATATTTTCCATCCTTGTTACATACATATCCTTTTTTCTCTTCAGAATTCTATTCTTGAGTATCTCTTCTGGGCTGTCTTCCCTTAAAGCATTCTACTTTATACTATCCCATTTTCCCTCTGAACTCTTCACAGAACCTAGGATGCATGTCAAACTATGCATAGATTATCTTTTCTCTATGATAAACTCCAGGATGGAGTTTTCACCTCTCTTCCACCATGGTTGCCACCTTTTACACTATAATAACAAATTTATCTCTATGAGTGAGAATCGGATCTAGCCTAGAATACTTCTTCTCCACCTTTGGAAGTATGAAATTTTCACTATGACAAGTAAAGAATGCATTAGTTCTGTTTTTGGCAAGAGAGAGCTCCAGTAATCCATCTGAATAAGTCCCCTATCACTACTATATCATGCCTCTGTACCAGGCTTGTGATCCATTTCCCAAATAAATACATTCTCTATTTTTAAAATGGTTTCTAGTACACTCCAATGAAAAATCACTTCTCATTCTACTTTTTTACCTTTACTCAAATGCTCTCCATCATGCTTTCTCCCTCAAGTTCTTGAATTTTTTCACATAAGTTTACTGTCTTAATATAAAATGCTGTCCACCTCCTTTTACCTCTCATTTTTCCTTTTGATTATGGTATACTTATCCAAAGCCATGGCTAGTCATGAGTTTCATCCCAACCCTGTATGAGGCCTATGAAATCAAATTTCCTTCCTTGTGTTACGAACTGAAGTTGCTGTTGTTTATGGTCTAAACTTTGGTCATTTGTGTATAGACGTTTGAGGTTAGAGGTTTACTACAGTTTTTCCTTGGATTTCTACTACTGAAAATTTCTGATTATCTTGTCTGCTATTCTTCTTTATAATTATTCTCTATAGCAGTGGTTCTCAACCTTCCTAATGCCATGACCCTTTATTACAGTTCTTCATGTTGTGGTGACCCCCAACCATAAAATTATTTTCGTTGCTACTTCATAACTGTAATTTTGCTACTGTTATGAATCTATCTGATATGCAGGATGTATTTTCATTGTTACAAATTGAACGTAACCCACAAGTTGAGAACTGCTGCTCTGTAGTATCTAACTTGGGTTACAAATAGGTTTTATTTCTCTATTTCTGTATAGCCATCTTGCTGATCAGGCAGGGTCAATATTATGAATAGCTCCTTGTTATTGACCAGTGTTGCGGTAAGATCCTCCATTTCCAACTATTTGGAATGAATCATATGTCAGTGACCTTGAATATGTAACGTTTTTTTTTTCTTATTTAGATCCTGGCAGGGTCCCCACATGGTCATCAAGACAAAGAACAGCCTCCTCTATATGTTGAGAATTTACATGTGAGAGTTAACCTTTGTTGTTGTGGCTTCTCCTTCAGCAAAATATCTTGGCTGTCACCTCAGGACTGATTCTGGTCTTTCACTGTGAATCTTTAATATTTTGAAGTCATGGCCCCAGACATTCATCTCCATTTTGCATGTGCTCCTCTGCCTGATTTCAGTTCCACCATCCAGCTAATTCAGACTTTGATTGACACTGCCTATTTTGGCCTCCTCTTTCCTGTGATTGGAGATCTAGGGGGTATAGTATCAAACTCTTCCCAATGGCTCCCTTTATAGAGGGCATAAATGACTCTCAGCTCATTCTACTTTCTGATGATATGTCTGATTTCAGCTCCACAGAGCAAGATACTTCCATGACAGGTGCCCCTTGGTTTTCCTTCTCACCCACTTCCAACTTTCCTGTCTCCTTTTACTCCATCCCTTCCTTTAGATTGTAAGGGGACAGGTATGATTTTAAAAAAAAATAATTGTATCCCCAGCCCTTAGCACAGTGTGTAGCCCATAATGGGAGTTTAATAAATGTTTATTAGATTGGATTATATCTCAAAAACATTGTCTATCCATTAAAAAGGGACACAGATATAAGAGTAAGTATGGAATAATGAATATTTATCTTTGTTGATAGTAAAGAAACAAACAAAGCTGATTCTACTGATGAAATGTAAATATTATCTTTTTAAGCATAAAATTTCAACATGTTATACTTATCATCATTTGGATGACCCATGTAATCATTTTCATATTTAAATGAATGCAGACTAAAAGGTTAGATTTATAAAATATTATAAAGTGTTCAAATAAAAGATAAGAAACCTAAATGTCATACTGGTAACTATTAGATATTAAAAGACCCACAGGAAATCCCCTTGTATGTTGGATAAATTCTCTATAAAAGACTTATGGAAACATATGGTCAAAATTCAGACAAAATGAGAAGGAGTGGGTGTGTTGCAATCTAGACCAGCAGAGGATATACACATGACAATTAAATCAGAATATAATGAAACACTTAACTACAGTTATAAAAGCTACCAATGAAAATGTTTTAGACCTAGTTAATCTAAATAACTACATAGTGTGTCAAATCCAAGGAACATGTTTTGGGCTAATGTGACACAACTTGTTCCATAATAAGGACTTTATAAGAGTAGAGAAAGAATGCTCTTTGATATATTCAAGAATGCTTTTTGATATATTCAAGTAGCATAGCTTAGAAAGGAGGCCTGATAAAGGGACATGTGAAATTAGTGAGAAATTACTGCAAGATTTGGCAACTAAAGACAGAAAAGAAGCATGGGTGGTTTAAAACCGACATGAAGAAATAAGTGATTAAACTTTTTTTAAATTGGGGTACTTACTGTAAAATAAAAAATTCATATAATTGAGGAGAGCAAAGTTTTGTCCAAATGCACGGAAAGTATTTTTTAATGTGCATGCGTGTTAATTTGATTTTAATGAAAACAACTCCAGACTCTGTGTGTATAGCTTTTTTTTTAGATGGAAATTAATGAAACACAAGAAAAAGAATTCCCTGTCAGAGTCTCCATCAATACTGTAACTAGTATGGCACCAACATTCAGAGTGATGGGCTTTCTTACTTCCTCCTCAGAAGGTCAATTACTCTCCCAGGGAAGTGTCATTCTTGTATCTCCCCTAAAAACATTTTCAAGTCCACTTTGTCAATTTAGTGAAAGCACCACCCAAGCCAACACCAGAAGCAAAATAAAAAAGGCTATGGGGTTCCTCTCTTGAGGCTTCATTTTTTCCTTTACCACAATCACTTGGAGGAGTTGTATTTAGACCATCCTTTGTCTGAATATGATTGAGTGACTGAACCAAAGGTCAGACTTGCACTGCCTTCTATCTCTCCTATCCCTTTCACTAGTCCTATAAATTAACTCTATCTATAACTCTATTTTCACCCCAAATTAAGATATTCCTAGTTATCCCTCTTACCTCAGCATAGAGTGACTATTCATAGCAACTCCAAATAAGAGGTATTTTAATTATCCAAGGGAATGAATCAAGTAGGACCCTTCAGTCCATCATCAATTATTTTCATATGACATGATTAAGTGCCTAATTTCATGCAATGGATGATATATGACAAGTTTTCAATGTAGCCCAGTGATAGTTTGTAAGCTAACTAAAAAAAAAAAAGTTAATAATTAATTAATTATTTGTGTAATGGGGGAGCACATGGAAAAAGCAAAGCTAAATAGTTGAATTATTTTGAAATTTAAAACATAATCTAGATCAAATCTTGAGCCATCGTTTGAAATAATTTTGATCACTTCCTTCTGGAACTCGTTTTGACATAGTTCACAATTAGCCTTCAAACCTCTATAAACCTGCATGCACACACATGTGCACGTGCCCACACACACACACACACCATAGACTGATAGTCATAGACAAAGGTATGGATCTAAATATACAGAAATAGAGACACAGACATAAATGTAGATAGAGCTACAGTTATGTAGATATAAGCATAGGTACAAGGATAGATATAGGAATAGAGATATAGTTGTAAGTATAGGTATAAATACAGACATTGAGGCAATAGGCATTTATAGGCTACAGCATATCATTCATAAAGACTTGATTATGTTTTAGAATTATTATTCTTAAAAACTTTCTAAATAATTCATACCTAGTACTTATATAGCACTTTTGACAAAACAGTTAGCATATGTTATCATTTTGTATCATATAATGCCCACAACAACCCATAAGATTATGAGTTCCATCAGGTCAGTAACTGTCTTTTGCATTGTTTTATATCCTCAGTACTTCCCTTTTTTTTTCATTTTTTAAAAAAGATATTCAATGTTTTAATCGTATGATAATTTCAAAGACAAAAAAAAATCTATATACTTTATTCATTAATTTATTTTATTCCAGAAAGGAGCTGCACATCAAAAGCAGTATTACAAACTCACATTCCCAAAGGAAGTGAATATAAAGAGTCAACAGTTATTAATATTCAAAGGTACATGATTTGAAAAGACAGTAATGAATAATAACAGATGGGATTGCTTTAGCTTCATGCATAAAATGTCTTCTGTTTGAAAACAAAAAAAAAATTGCTTCTTAATAGGTTTATTCATTGATTGATTAAACCCTGAGATGTAGGTGCTTTTATCATCCCCATTTTACAGATGAAGAAACTAAAGTTATAAGATCAAAAGTGACATATGAAGGGTTACACATTTAATAACTAAGACAGGATTGGAACTCAAGTCTTCCTGGTTCTGAGTCCATCACTTTATTTAGTGTTCCACCTTGATACTTCTAAATATAAACAGGAAAGGGGATAGAGCAGTCATGGTAGTAAGAGTGAGACATAACAGATGTACAACCTGAATACTACACTGGTGCATAATACATGTTACCTAATACATAATAAAGATCTAGAGGAAAGAGTCCAGTTCATTGTGTGGGTCCTTTAATGGGGATCTGATGGGAGGATACGGTTAAGAGTGGCACAAAATAACATGTAGCTGAATTACTTAGTTGTTGTGATCAAAGCCATTGAAGTATTCAAGCACGGTAATGTTAGGTCTTACCACTGGGATCTCCCTTGGATTTTTTGCTTTGATTCAGCTCTTGTCACACATGATACAAATGAATATAAAATAACAGCTGCAGATTAACCAATCATTTCAGCTATCCTGGTAGGTAGCTGAAAGTCTTTTTATTGTTGTGGTTGAAATACTAGTTTGAAATATTTATTGTAGCTCTTTTTGTGGTGAGGAAGAATTGGAAATTGAGGGGATGGCCATTAGTTGGGGAATGGCTGAATAAGACGTGGTATATCAATGGAATGGAATACTATTGTTCCATAAGAAATGGTGAGCAGATGGATTTCAGGCAAACATGAAAAGACTTGCATGAACTGATGTTGAGTGAAGTGAACAGAAGGAAGGGAACACTGTACACAGTAACAACATTGTATGATGACTGACTTTGTAAGACTTAGCTTTTCTAAGCAATACAATGATCTAAGACAGTCCCAAAAGACTCATGATGAAAAATGCTATCCATATCCAGAGAAAGAGTTGTGAAGCCTGAATGCAGATCGTAGCATCCTATTTTCTCTTTCTTTGGTTGTTTTTTGTTTTTTCTTTCCCATGGTTTTCTGTTCTGATTCTTCTTTCACAACATCACTAATGTGGAAATGTGTTTAATATGATCAGACATGTATAGCCTATATCAGATTGCATACTATCCTGGGGATGGGAAGTGTAAAGGGGAAGATGGCAATTTAGAACTCAAACTCTTGTAAAATCAAATATTGAAAATGAAAAATAAATTAACTTGTTTAAAAAAAAAAGAAAAGAAAAATAGTAGTTCGATTAGGCTATAGTCCCAAGAGCCAAAGTTTTGACACATTATGTTAATTACCAAATAAAGAATAAAGAAGGACCCTGAATCTCACCTTTTGTGAACTTCTTTGTAATGATAGATTTCTTAGCAAGAATAATGGTCTTTACCAAGATATATGTATTATTATAGATATATTTGTATTTTATCTACATATCCATCTATATTTCTATCAACATTTATAACTATATCTTTGTCTATATCAACACAAGCTTTCATCATCAGGTCAGCTCACTTTAAAAATCTGGATCTTGCCTAAATAAGATCAACCTAAGAGACAGGATGATATAATAGAAAGATCACAGGATAGGTACTTAAAAGAATTGTTAGATCCTTGATTTGGGCCAAATAATTCTCCCAAACACTTTAGAATACCTATAGCTCTATTCTTGGAAATGTTTAAACAAGTTCAAATACCTGTCTCTGTTTTCATTTATGATAGCTTCAGAAAACAGAATTAGAGAGTAGGTATATCTTGGGGGAAGAGCATTAGATGAGGCTGTATATTCCTATAACTCATTTCTTTTCCTTTTTTTTCCTTTTTTGCTGGACTGGAAACTGGAAACTGGAGACATTGGGGGCATACAGCACCATCTACATCCCTTAAATTGCAGTAGAAATGTTCATGAGTGGAGTGAGATTTAAACTGAATACTAGGGTCTGGGTTATATACTTTCAGCTCCTAGTACTTTTTCTCCTCTCCACTTTTTTACATTAGTGTCTTATTAAATCTAGATTCTCTAAATATATTCAATATAATAGGTCATTGGAGTTCCCAGGAAAGGAGAGATCCTTTGTAAGACCTTGTGAATCTACCTACCAGTTCTTCCTAGATTCAAACCACTAGTCTTTCCAGTATAACACACTGCCTCTCATATTGATGATATTCAGCCATATTCTGATTTTCTCTGAATTATAAGCAAAGGGGTAGGAAGGTAGAGTAACTAGAAAATTAACCTTGAGCCTGGGTACAAGTCCAGCCTCTGACTAACCTGGGCATGTCATTTAATTTCTCAGTCTGGGTAACTCCTTAAAACTACAAGTTAAATATAAGTGATTGACTTGCATTAATCAAGAGGGTTTCTTTATCAGTGAATTCCTTCTACCAATGCAATCATATCCCTATCCTTAGGAGCAAAGTGGTCCAAGTTAATAGGCTTCAGGTAATCCTCACTTCTCTAAACTTATGGACAGAAATGCCTAGAATTCTAACACAGATACATAACTCTAACTTCCTTCACAGGTAAATACCCTTTTAAGAAGTGAATACTTCAAGGAAAAGCAGCATCATTCTTTATTAATTTCTTATTATTTAAGGAGGCAGAAATAAGATTACAAAGAAAAGTCAGAAAATTGCCTGAGCCTTCCCCAGTTTCCCTCAAAACAACTTTAAATAAAGTCAAATGAATTCTAGAGTGACAGAACACACAAAAGGACTGGGTGAAACAATTTTATAACCCAAGATAAATCAGAGGGACAACAGGAAATGTTTGTCTCATTTGGATAAAAGGGAAGCTCAGCCCAGGGCAGGCAGTGTCCAGGCAAGCCAATGAGAGGTTCCCAGCCCCAGTACAGATCAACATACCTGGCTCAGCAGGCCAGCAGCACAGAGGTCCATGTACAAGGCCTCCAGCCCCAGCTTAGCAGGTGAACAGTCAGTCCCACAACCCCCAGCACAACAAGTACAACTAGATCAAGTGACCCCAGCACAGTGAGTGAACTGGCAGCCCCAGAGCCCCAGCCCATGGCACAATAGATGAGCCACCAGCCTGAAGCCTCAGCAAAGAAAACTGGTGACCAGGCCCTTGAACCTGGTGCAAGAAGGTTGGGACATTGCTCCCTGTACCCAAAGAGCAGAAGTCATGAAATAGACTCGAAAATGGGCAAAAAAAAAAAATGTCCTGGCCACATAAAGTACTATGGCAACTTGGAAGATTGAAACACAAACTCAGGAGAGAACAACAATGTCAAACACATACATGGGAAGCATTAGAGAGAAATATGAATTAGTCTCAAGCCCCAAAATCCTCCTGGAAGAGCTCAAAAAGGATTTTTAAAATAAGATAAGAGAGGCAGAAGAAAAATTAGGAAATGAAATGAGAGTGATGCAAGAGAATCATAAGTCAGACAGCTTTGGAAAGTCAAGAGCTTTGAAAAAGAAAAAAGAAAAAAAGACAAAATAAGAAGATAACTCTTTAAAATAGACTTGGCTAAATGGAAAAGGAGGTACAAAAATCCACTGAAGAAAAGAACACCTTAAAATGCAGAACCGGCCAAGTGGAAAAGGGGTACAGAAGCTCACTGAAGAAAATAATTCCTTAAAAATTAGAATTTGGCAAGTGGAAACTAATGACACTACGTGACATCAAGAATCAAACAAAATCAGAAGAAACAAATAGAAGAAAATGTAAAATACCCCACTGGAAAAACAACTGACCTGGAAAATAAATTCAGGAGAGATAATTTAAGAAGTATTAGTCTACCTGAAAGCCATGATCAAAAAACAATTGTTTTAAGGATCCAGGACAGCATTTTTCAAGAAATTATCAAGGAAAACTGCCCTGATGACCTAGAACCTGAGGGTAAAATAGAAATTGAAAAAAAAAATCCCCCAAACACCTTCTGAAAGATCCCAAAATGAAAACTCCCAGCAATAGTACAATCAAATTCTATAACTCTCAACTCAAGGAGAAAATACTGCAAACAGCCAGAAAGAAATGATTCAAATATTAAGGAGTCAGGTGTATACAGGACTTAGCAGCTTCTAAATTAAAGCACTATTGGGCTTGGAATATGATATTCCAGAAGGCAAAGGAAGATGGATTACAACAAAAATTCCATTACCCAGAAAAATTGAGCTTAATCTTTTTGGGGGGGAGCAGAGGATGGACATTCAATGAAATAGATGACTTATACATTTTCCTGATGAAAAGTGCAGAGCAGAACAGAAAATTCAGTTTTCAAACATAAGACCCAAAAAAAGCATAAAAAGATAAACATGAATGAAATCATAAGGAATCCAATAAGGTTAAACTGTTTACATTTCTATATGGGAAAATGATCCTTGTAACACTTGAGAGTTGTGATAACTCTCCTCTGGTAGGGAGGTTAGAAGGAGTGAGTATACACAGACAGAGTGTATGGGTTTAAGTTGACTTTAATGAGATGATATTTTAAAAAGGGGGTAAAAAAAAAAAGGATTGCACTGGGAGAAGAAGGGAGAAGAGGCAAAATGGGATAAATTATATCATATTAAGAGACATGAAAGACCTATTACTGTAGAAGGAAAGAGTAGAATGAGGTGAGCATTGTTTGAACCTTATTGGATTTGACTCAAAGAGGGAATAACAGACACACTCAGTTGAGTATAGAAATCTATTTTATTCTATAGGGAAGTAGGAGGGGAGAGAGACAAGGAAAAGATGGACTGATAGAAGTGAGGGCAGATTGTGGAAGGTGGTGGTCAGAAGCAAAACACTGCTGAGGAGGCACAGGGTGAAAGGAGAAAGAGAGAAAAGAATAAGCAGGGAAAATAGGATGGAAGGATATATACAGTTAATAATAATTATGAATGTGAATACAATGAACTCTCATAAAACACAAGTGGATAGCAGAGGGGATTTAAAAAACAGAATCCTACAATAAGGTGTTTACAAGAAACTCATTTGAAGCAGATGGATGCACACAAAGTAAAGGTAAAAGGCTGGTGCAGAATGTGTTTCAACTGAAGTTTAAAAAAAAAACAAAGCAGGGGTAGTAATCATGATTGCAGGCAAAGCCAAAGCAAAAATAGATCTAATTAAAAGACACAAGGAAGGAAACCACATCTTGCTAAAAGGTATGTAGACAATGAAGTAATATCAATACTAAATACTAATTGGTGTAGCATCCAAACCTCTAAAGGAGAAGTTGAATGAGGCACAGGTAGAAATAGACAACAAAAGTATACTAGTGGGGGACCTCAAATTCCCCCTCTAAGAACTAGATTAAATCTAACCACAAAATAAAGAAGAAAGAAGTTAAGTAAAAGTATGTTAAGTAAAAGAAGTTAAGGAAGAGAACAGAATTTTAGAAAAGTTAGATATAATAGACCTCTGGAGAAAACTGAATAGGGATAGAAAGGAATATACCATTTTTTCTCAGAGATAAATGGTACCTACACAAAAATTGACCAAGTATTAGAGCATAAAAACCTAATAATTAAGTGCAGAAAGACAGAAATATTAAGTGAATCTTTTTCATATCATGATGCCATAAAAGGCCATAGAAAAATAGATTAAAATTAATTAGAAATTTAATAATCTGTTCCTAAAGAAAGAGTGGAAAAAGGACAAATCATAGGAACAATCAATAATTTTATCAAAGAGAATGACAATAATGAGACAACATACCAAAATTCATGCCAAAGCAGTACTTAGGGGAAATTTTATATTTCTATATGCTTACATCAATAAAACAGAGAAAGACAGATCAATGAATTAGGCATGCAACTAAAAAAGCCAGAAAAGAACAAATTAAAAATCTCCAATGAAACATCAAATTGGAAATCCTGAAAATTAAAGGAGAGATTAATAAAATTGAAAGGAAGGAAACCATTAAACTGAATAGATACATAGACAAATAAATGAATGAATTAATGAGCAAATAAATAAATAAAACTAAGAGCTGGGTTTATTTTTTAAAAACTTAATAAAATAGATGAGCCTTTGGTTAATTTGACTTTAAAAAGAAAGAAGAAAACCAAATTACTAGTATCAAAAATTAAAAGAATGATTTCACCACCATTGAAGAGGAAACTAAAGCAATAATTAGGAGCTATTTGCTCGATTGTATGCCAATAAATCAGATTCTTATTATTCCTTATTAGAATCATTTGTCCTATAATTCCATATCATAGGAGAGAATGAGAGTCAGCAGTAGCCTCCCCCCAGCTTGGCAGATGGACTAAACTAGGTTGAGGCTAACAAACAGATCTCAAAGACATTGGTAAATTAGGGAGATATCTACTCCAAGTATGTGAAGATTTCCCCTGGTGGAATGGGCAGATGAAAACAATTTGTTCCTATGGCCATGAAGGTGGCTGAAGCAGGCACTGTGGAGCACTTAGAGTCTGGTCAGATATGGAAGACACCAAGGTCACTCACTGCATCCACTGGCCTGTCATCCTGAGTCTTGTCTCGCTACTGGACTTCAATGACTCTGGAAGAGAGAGTAAGACTGACAACTTTGTGCAACTCTGCCTCACTTAAATCTAGTTCACACATAAGGCAAGATATCACCCTGTGATACCATTGGATGTCTTTTAAAATGAAAGATCCACAACAACAGTTCTATATCATATATTCTTTCCTCCTGACAGAAAAACTTGGACACTGAGAAACAGCATCTGGGCGCTGGCCAGAAGAAGAGTAGCAGGAAGGGGAGATCAAGGTCACTAATGGCAAATGATGCCCACCTGCCTCATTATCTTGTCAAAGATTAGCCCTGGGTATAATATCCTTAAGGTTTCATAGTCTAATAAATAAAGAAAGAGACAGGAATCATAGCATCTTGGTATGATAAGATTTATATCTGGAAGGGAAGTTAGAGACTATTTAGCCTTTGTTTTAGAGATAAAGAAACTCTCAAAGACAAAGAAGATGACTTGCTCAAGGTCACACAAGTTGATGATAGCAGACCCAGGGTACATTACATTTAATAATAACCAGGGTTAGCAATTTAGTGTAATTTCAGAATATAATTATACATTAGCCAAGACTCATATTTCATTAAAGATTTGTCAATTTTGACATTGTTTTCTTTCTTTAAAAAGAAACCACACATTTTAAAATGCTGTTAATATATGTAACACTGTTTTAATTATTGTGCCTTTAATTAAAATATATTTTATTAATAAAGTCCCTCTTTACCCACTTCTCCACCCCACTCCTCAGCTCTGGGCAGAAAAGCAGCATGGAATGTTTCAGTCCATTAGCTTCTGAAGGTTTTAGGCCAGTAAAAGTTGGGGTCCAGAAACAGTGTTATTCTTCAACCACAACTGTAAATTAATAGCTCATGAATATGAGACTTATGCTAAGACCTAAATCTCAAGAAGAAATTTGCTAAGAGGAGCATTTTTAAGAGAGACCATATTTCAATTCCCATTTCTTCCCAAGGCTAGTACCACCCACAGATCAACATGGCCAGTTGCTGGAGATAATATTTTATGAGAATAAAATAATCATATGAGTAAGAGCTGGAAAGGGCCTTCAAATATCTAGCCCAATTTCCTTATAGTAGAAACAAGGACATGAAGGCCCACAGTCACACAGATAATGAGTTACTTAGGAATTGAACCCAGACTCTCTATCTCTAAATCTAATACTCTTCTAACTGTGTCATTTATAAAGGTTTGGGAGACATGATTTTTTTATTAATTTAATCATTTTATTAATAAGACCAGCACATTTGTTGGCAAAAGGAGTGCTATTTGGAGGTCTCTCTTAGACAAAAGACAACTGTGGAGGAGGGCTCACAGTTTGTATATCCTTTGAAGAGTAGGTGTTTCCCAGAGATGGGAATCAACCTTGATCAGTTAACAATTAATGAAAGAATGAATATTACAATGAGGGACTAGACCTGAAGTTTGATTATGTCATCCCCTTCTAAGTTCCTCCTAGCCTAGAGCAATCAATTCGAAGAATCTATGTCCCAACCAAGCCTGGGCTACTACACCTGGGTATAGTCCGAACAAGAAAGTTAGTCTAATCACATTATCAGCAACATGTCCTTCAAGAGACTGAACTTTTAAAAATCAGGACTTCAGAAAAAGGGGAGGACTCTGAATCTCTCTAAATCGTTACTTATTAATAATCATTTCTCTCACAACTACACCAAAATTTATATTTAGCTAGCATTTAATTGTTAAAACTTAATTTCACACACATTAAAAGAATGAAATAAAATATGTATTTGCTCACAAATTCCTTTATAAAATCATGAGAAATATACATGGCAGGAGTAATTATTCCCACTTTATTGATGGAGCAACAACAGCCAAAAGTCATAGATCTAGTTTCTAATGGTGCTGGTATTGGAACCCAGACCATCCTAACTCAAAGACTAGTGCTCATTCTATTATATTGTGTTGCAAATGTACAGTCACATAGCATCTTCTTGCAAATGCAAGCAAAGAAACTATCCATAGGCATTACATTTCCCAAGAAAGCCAGTGATTGTAGAGTAGCCTAACTTAGATCAGGAATGAGGGAATAAATAAGCAGGTATTGAGTGCTTACTGTCTACTAAGCTCTGTGCAAAGTACTGGGAATACAACTAGAAAAAGAAGACAGTATTGTTAATGAGCTCACAGTCTAATTGAGGGAGAACTGATATAGGAGGGCTAGGTATAGGAGAGCTTTTGGGCAGATAGAAAGGCCAAGGATTCCTTAGGATATATCAACAGGCCAAATATCAGTTCCCCTAAGTCTAGAGTTTAGCGATTGGGAAAATAGTAAGGCATGATGGTTCTCCATTTTCCTAGTATAAACATACATGTCTGCTCTTCTGGGAAGTAGATCTAAGGACAGGGGAAGAAACCACCTACAGAAATGGAGAAATGAGACTGAGGGATCTGCTCTGAGTTCTCACCTGAAGGGATGGAAATGAATGAGGAGTGTCAGTATGCAGTAAAGGGGGGAATGGGAAGTAGCAGTTGGAAAGAAGGTTAAGGAAGAAGAGTAGCCCACAGCACTTGAGTCTCCAGGCCCATTTCTGCCTAAACAGTATCTGGGTGTTGGGGGAGCGAAAGTAAAAAGGAGCTTCCCACTGGTAGATGGTCTTTTCAACATCCAAATAGGTTTTGGAAGACATGGGGTGAAAAAGAAAGCAAACACCAACCTCATCTAACCCCTTGTGGCAGAATAGATCCAGAATAGGAAGGAATTTTAGACAATCCCAGACCTCAGTTTCTGTGTCTACAAAAGAGGGGGTTGGCCTAAATTACTTACCCCTTCTAGCTTTGGGTCTATGATCTTGTGACCTATAAATAAATGACTTATGGCTAACATGACACTTTCAAACAGTAGTCTCCAATCAATAATGCAAAATGTGTCCACAAGTCTCAAATGCCAAGGCCTGTAAGCTGTAGATTACTGTCCTCACCTTTCTCTATCTTCCTTCCCTACCCCTAAACCTCTCTGAAATAATCTGGAATCCCGAGCAGGAGGAAAGTTCAGCCAGCAGCATTGTTCCTATTCAGAACATTATGGATCATCACTCTTGAGCCTCACTCAAGGAACATCCCACCATCTCATCAACTACCTCCTTCTTAAGGTCTCAAAGAGAAGATATAAATTCTTCTAACTCCAAGCCTGATATTCTTTCCCCTGCATTGCCTTCTGTCATGTCAGACTGCCTCTCCACTAGGCATCTGATTGGAAACATAGTGGGTATGAAGGAGGTTTGCAAAGAATGAGCGGAGTCAAAATGTGATGATTGCTCTTGAAATCTGCCGTGGTAAAGCTGACAAGTCTCTATTTAATAAGACCAATTTATTGGAGTTAAAGTCAATATATAGTGTCATTGATGTGTTCATTAGAAGCAGAGACCACAGTGCCCGAAAATCAATAATCAAGTTTTCAGTCCAGGATTCCAAAGAGGTTTTTATTGGAGTAGCTCAACAGTGCAAATCAATAGCCACATTGCCTCTCTAAATCATTCACAGCGTGCACAACTTTATTTCCTCTCAAATTAGACTGCCCTTCCTCAACGTTTCATACCAGTCTTAATCAAAAATTCGTATTCTGTTTATCTATAACCTGTTTATTGACCCTGATTTTATAGGCATTCCTCAGGAAAGATTGAAATTGAAAACAGTGGGAGGCTGCAAAGTTCGGTCATTTTTATTGAGGTTCTCCTGGTAGGAATCACATGACCAAGTGATTTATATCAGAAGTTACAAGGCAAAGAGAATCATACAATCTGATAGATTTTATAAACACCCCTCATGTCTAAGCTTACAAAGGATGCCTTCTCTACCAATCATTTTTAGTGGGGTTGTTATCATTATTAGACAAATAAAAATTCACATTCAGATTAGCATGCCAGATTTCAGCTCTAAAATTTTTTATGATCCTGGGAATGAATTTAGAAGCAACAAAAGGGCCAGTCCTGCAATGGAAACAGGATGCTTAAAAGATAAACAGCAGAGTAATTTTCTAAAGAAGGTTTCTAAAGTAAAAGCATAAAACATAAAGTGACCTTGACATTAGAAAAACAGTTCACAAAAACAGGATGAAATTTACCACAGACACAAGCAAGGCAACAAATTACAGGAGCAGAAACAACAAAAGATAAACACAAGTGAGAGGGGGTATTCCAAAAGGAGCTCTTCACTTAGAGATGAACTTTTTAGATACAGCCAATTTGTAAGTCAGTTCTTTGAATGCTGTAATGAATCTCCCTATTGAAACAGTAAAAATGATCGTAGACCACAAAAGCTTTTTTAATCCACAATAAAAAAAGAAAACAGGTTTTTATTTTTATTTATACATAAGAATATCATTTATATACATGTATACACACTGGCGTATATATGTGCATAGATTGACTTGGGAGTTCATCAATGGAAAACTCCAGGTGTGAAAACTCTTTCTATCACTTCAGCCCATCAACCCTATGTAATGTAAAATGTTAGAAAACTGTGTGAGGGCACATTGAGGAGCTGTGACTTGTCCATATTCACATAAATCATATATTAGAGTCAGGACTTGAACCCAGATTTTCTTGATGGGATCCAAGACCATTACTCCATCCCCTCTATTTGTTTCTTTCTGCCCCTCTGTCTTTGTCTCTCTTCCTCTTTCCTTTCCTCCTTAACTCTCTCCCTCCTTCTACCTTCTTCCTCTCACTTTCAATTTGTCCTCCAACTCCATTCAAGTTAAGTATGTCCTTCTCTCCCAAAATTCTCATTTCTCTCTGACCCCATTTGAGAGCAGAGATTGCCATTTTTCATGTTCATGTAGTTAGAGCCTAGAACAGTGCTTTACAAAGTAGGCCCTTCACTGACATCTGTTGCAATTAATTAAATTAGAATCTGAATTGCATCTGATGACCAGACCACAGAAGCAGAGATCTAGCCATTTATAAGGAGTTCAGTTGTACTGAAGAACATTAGCAGATATTCTACTGACCTCGGGGCAGCTCAGAATCATAGGATCATAAATTTAGCCCAATCCTCTTGCTTTAAAAAGGAAAAAACTAAGGCCAACAGAGGCAAAGTAACTTTACTGATTTCCTAAAGGTAGTAAGTGACAGTCATTGATTTAATCTCAGGTCTTATGATTCCTAGTTCAGATCTCTCCACTGCACTGGGACTAGTAAGTTCTGCAAAAAAATGTAGCACATATGTTCCTTAGTTATGCCCAGTTTAGCAATAGTTAAAATGTATTAGGTAAATATTAATTAAAGCAAGAAAATGGGCAGTCATATAAATGGGAGACAACTTTTGAAATATAATAAAAATGTGTTGCTTACAAAGAACAACATGGTATAGTGTCCTTAGAGTCAGATACCTGGCTATGAGTCCTGATTCCAAAATGTAATAGCTGCTTAATCTTACAAATCATTTTTTTGAACCTCAGCAGCATTAGCTGTAACATAATTACATGTATACTATCTCCCTGATGGCAGCTAGGTGGCGCAGTGGATAGAGTACCAGGCCCTGAGTCAGAAAGACTCTTCTTCCTGAGTTCAAATGTGACCTCAGATAATAGCTAGGTAACCCTGAGCAAGTCACTTAACCCTGTTTGCCTTAGTTTCCTCATCTTTTAAACAACCTGGAGAAGGAAATGACAAACCACTCCAGTATCTTTGCCAAAACACCCCAAATGGGGTCACAGAGAGTAGGAAACAACTGAAAAATGACTGACTAAACCTCCCTTTTAGGAAAGAATGTGGTGTTGATCAAATAAGATAATGTATTTGAAACCTTTTGGAAAGTGTTATGCAAATAATAATTGTTTCTTTTCTTATTAATTTTACCTTGCATACCACATTTGTTCAAATGCACTAGAGCTGACAAAACCCGGTTGACAGCCTGTCTGAAGAGATACACCTACTATACAGAGAGATATGTAAAAGAATTGAGACAACAAACTTCTGGATTTAGTAAGTTGCTGAATTCACAGTACTGGGTTTTAAATATGTGATTTTTTTTTTAGCAAAATGGCACTGTGCATCATTGTTTAAAAAATTCTGCTATGTTCAGAATATATTTGAAATTGTCTAAAAGGAGCTGAGCCTCTTTAAAAATCAATTGCTATCAGCAGCAGCCAGGTTGACTGACAGTCAGTGCTTCCTGGGTGAAGCCCAGGGGAGCAAACAGTTGCCATTGTGTACTAAATGGACTTGCAAGAGAAAAGTAAGAAGATTCTTCTGTCATGGATTAGCAGCATATGTGGAGCTAAAGGACACATAGGAGACACAGGGTAGAATCAAGAGGGACCCCACCTTTCCTCCTTGTATTAAGTCTCTTCTTGTTAGGTCCAAGGACAGTTATAAGGAAGAGACAGACAGACATAGATATGGAAAGAGAGAGAGAGAGAGAGAGAGAGAGAGAGAGAGAGAGAGAGAGAGAGACGAGACTGACAGAGACAGAGATAGAGACAGAAATAGGAACAGAGAGACACAAAGAGAGGAACAGGCAGTTGTCATGTCTCTGACTTTAGTTTAGTTTTGAGCTGGAATCAATATGAGCGAGGCAGAAAGGCTTGCTTTCTCCAACAATTCCAAGAGGGAGAACAGGCGTTGCATAGAGTGGTAAATGCTTCGGTGGAAAAAGCTACGGGATTTGGAGACCCAAACCTAGGTTGGAGTCCTACCTCTGACAGTTACTAGATGTGTTAACTTGAGCAAATCCCAGAGCAACCAGATGTTAGATCTCCTGTAGAATGGTCCTTAGGACTTATCTAGCCTAACTCTCTCACTTTACAGAGAAGAAAATAGCGTAGACTGAACCTCAGTGTCCTGATTCCCACTTAATTCCTCTAATTCCTTCCATTTGAAAAATGGAAACAATGACATTTATCCTACCTCCTCCATTGCTCTCTCATGAAGATAATGCCTTACTAACTATCAAGCACTATATGAATATACATAGTTATTATTTCTGGATTCCTGAAAGCAGTGTCAAAACTTTGGAAAAGGCAGTCCTCCAGGGAGCAATACCCATCAAGAATAGTCCCAGAAAGCTATTTCCTTCCTAAGGAAAGGATGAGGATTGGATTGTGCCTGAAAATGATATGGTGGCAGAGAAACAGACTCCTATATTTTCTTTTTGTCAACACGACAAGTATCCTTTAACAATAAGCTTGCATGATGATGTAAATGGATAGTGATATATAATTCTATGGTTTGTCCCTGTTTACCACTGTTCCTGTGCAAGAACAAAACAAAAGATAAAAAGAGTTCAATCACCTGACTCCTCCCCCAGAGACCAAAGACAAATTAGCAGATTAAGAAGTCTTTATCTTCTCTTGAAACACAACAGTGTCTCTAAGGCCAGTAGCTGACCAATTCAGAACCCAGCATAACTGTTTTATTTCAATGTTCTTATAAATACCTGTGGGAAAAGGCTCATATTCAGTAACTTTGCCCTACAGAAACTGCTTTCTCTCTATATTATTCCATCCTTCTCCCTGCCTTAGCTTATAATTATGGGTTAAATGAGGCCTTTTTAAAACTGACCTTTATCCTAAATTGAAGAGAGTGAATTATCTTTCTTTCATATTAGGCAGGGGAGTGAGGAGAAGGACAAGGAGGAGAGGAGAAAATGAGAAGATGCTGAAAATAAATATACCATGGAGGCAGGTAGGAGGTAGAAAGCAGAGTTCTGAGCTATTTTGTTCATTTGAAATTTTGTAATTCTAACTTTTCTATCTCCTAAAAATTAATAAAAGTTAAATTCTTTTATTTTAATAAAAAACCTTTTCCTCAAATGTCTAGATTAATGGGTAACACTGATACTTCTATTACATACATGTGAGGAATTTAGCTTCGAAATGTAACAGCACAAATCTCAAGGGAACAACCAGACCCACTCAAGGCAGAACAACTCTCTGAAAACCTATATCCAGTTGGATCAATACATAGTAATTCAACCAACCCAGAAATGATGGATATTTGTCATTCTGTGAATACCAAGTAATACTTTGTGATCTTATTCTAGTAAATTAAAATCCAATCTGTCTGAATATTTCAGGCAGCTCACAATGACGCAAACCTCAGAAATGACGTGAACAGTATATGATAAAAATGGAAAGTATCATTAACCTTTTGTGGATCATATTAATCAAAGATGCTCTTCGATTAGTTTCTTCAACTGTAAGATGAGTATATCTAATCTGTGTATCTAGAATCATAGTCTCATGCATCTTATGCAACTCCCAAAAGAATTTCTCATTCAACATCCTGAGAAGTGATTCTCCAGCTATCTTTGAAGATTATCAGTGATAGAGAAAATCATTAATTCTTGAGGAGTCAAATTCCATTATTGCACAAAATCTGATTAGTAAGAAATTTATACTTATATCAAGCTAAAAAATCTACCTCTCTGAAATTCTCACCCATTGCTAAGAATTATAGAAGTAAAAAAAAACTTGGTACTTGGGAAACTCAAAAATCATCCTATCCACTGTTTTCCAAAACAGCCTTTTTCTGCTAAACCACTGTAATTGTTGGGAAGTTTTTCCTTATATCAAGTCTAAATACACTTTTCTGCAATTTCCCATTGCTGTATATTCTGTTCTTTGGGGCCAAGCTGAAAAACTCTAATAATTATTCCATATGACAGTCCTTCAGATACTTGAAGATGATGATCAGGCCTCTCATACATGATACACATAGACTCATGCACAATCATACATATAGGCTCAAGCTTTCTTATTTTCAGACTAAAAATGTATAGTTACTCAAATTGATGCTTATATAGTATGCCTCCATTTCATCTAACATCATAGGTGGCACAGTGAATAGAGTACTAGACCTGGATTTAGGAATATCTGAGTTCAAATCAAGCCTCCAACATTCACTAGCTATGTGACCTTGGAAAAGCCACTTAATCTCTATTTACTTCAGTTTCTTCAAATGGGGATAATCACAGTACTTACTGTGTAGAGTTGTGAGAATAAAATGAGGGAATATTTTTGAAAGCAGTTAGCATAATCCCTAGCATATAATGGGTGCTATATAAATTCTTAATCCCTTTTCCTTTGCTTCCTCTTCTAGACACATCAACTAATCCATATCTTTTTTTTTCTCTTGATACGAGGCACTACAAACTGGATATCATATTCTAGATGTGATTTGACCATCGAAAAGTAAGTACATGAGGATTGTCAATTACTTGGTCTTGATACTACCTATAGAGTAGATTCGTGTTCAGATATTGATTAGACTAGAAGATGACTGAAATTCCTTCAAATTCTAAAATATTTTAATTCTGTGATACCTTAATGTAGCCTAAGATCTTATGTTAGCCTTTTTTGACTGACATATCACAGTTTTGACATATATCAAACTTGGAGTCTGCCAAGACCCCCAGGCATTTTTCACATTAATGTGTGTACTGTGTGTATGTGTGCTGTACCCCCCCCTCACATTATACTAGTGAAGTTCATGGGTTTTTCCCAAGTATAAGTCACCTATCCCTAATAGGTGATACATAACGTTCAGCTCTACATTTTCATCTGTTGTGATATTACTAAATGTAGATTATAATCTAACATGTTAAACATTCCTCTTAACTTTCTATCATAGGCAATTCATAAACTTGCCATCTATGTTGTTATCTGAAACATTGATAAATTCAGCTTCAGAGGGTCAAGCAAAAACCCCCAAGGGCCTAACTCTACTTCTTTCCAAAGTGGCATTGACTCATGAATGAATACCCTTTGAGAAGGGCCATTCAATTAGCAATGATGATACCTGACTGTACTCTTATCCAGTATATATTGCTCCATTTTATCCACAAAAATTACATGAGAAATTTTGTCAAATGCATTGAAATCTAAAGATACTGGATCTCCAATATGAGCCTGATCTGCCAACGTAATAACCTTATTTTTAAAACGGAAATGAGGTCAGTGTAATATGAACACTTCTTAACAAATTCCTGCTATCTCTTTAGGACTGATTATCACTTCCCTTTCTAAGGTTCACTAACCACCCTAAACCATACAGAATTTTCCCGAGAATCAAAGTAAAGCACAATGACCTATGGCTTACCAATGTCTTTCATTTTTCTTTAATAAAAACCAGGATATTTGTTCTCCCACATTTCTATGGCACCTCTTCCATTCTCATCTTTCAAAGATCACTGCCAGTAGCTCTCCACTCACATCTACCACCTGTGGGAATTATAAGATTTTGGGGCAAATATTGACTCTAAAATCCTTTCCAATTTTGAGATTTCATGATTTTGCCACCAATCATTGTGTCCATGGTTTGAAACCTAACATTGTTTTCAATTCTTTTCTCTCCCTTGCTTCTCATATCCACTCCATCATAAAGGCCTGTGGATTCCATGTTGACAACAATCTTATGTCCATCTCTTCCTCTCTTTTACCATTGTCTTTTGTTGCTGTTCAGTAACTCAACTAGTCAGAAGGAGATTACAGGAGTCTTTTTGTACACACACACACACACACACATGTATGGAGAAAGGGAGAGAGAAAGTGTGTGGACAGGGTGAGTTGAATGTAAAGGGATGATATCTAAAAAATAAATTTAAGAGGCGAGGGAGGAATGTACTGGGAGAAGAAGAAGGGGACAGGTAGAATGGGGTAAATTATCTCATGTAGAGGGGATAAGAAAAAGCTTTGAGATTTGAGAAGAAAGGGGGAGTGAGAGGGAATGAGTGAACCTTACTCTCATTGGATTTGGCTTAAGGAGGGAATAACATATAGACACACTCAATTGGGTATGGAAATCTATCTTACTCTATAGGAAAGTGGGAGGGAAAGGGATAAGAGGCTGGGGGGATTATAGAAGGGAGGGCAGAGGTGGTAATCATAACCAAACATTTTTGAGGAGGGACAGGGTCAAAGGAGAGAATAAAATAAATGGAGAGTGAGATAGAATGGAAGGAAATATAGTTAGTCTTTCACAATGTGACTATCATGCATATATTTTGCATGACTACATATGTAAAACCCATATCAAATTTCTTGCCTTCTCAATAAGAGTGGGTGGGGAGGGAGGAAGGGAGAGAATTTGGAAGCCAAAGATTTAAATGAATATTAAAAATTGTTTTTATATGCAAATGGGAAACAAGATATACAGGCAATAAAGTATATAAATATATTTTGTTCTACAGGAAAATAGAAGGGAAGGTGATAAGAGAAGGGTGGGGTGGGGGTGATAGAAGGGAGGGCAGATTGGGAGAAAGCATAACCAGAACACATGATGTATTGGGGTGGGGGAGGGGAGAGATGAGGAGAAAATTTGGAACTCAAAATCTTGTGAAAGTGAATGTTGAAAACTAAAAAAAAAATTAATGAAAACATTACAACTTCCTAAAAAAAAGGTTAAAAATTATTTTTATGTGTAACTAGGGGAAAATGAAATACTGACTAAATACAAATGAAAAAGAGAGAGCGAGAGAGAGAGAGAGAGAGAGAGAGAGAGAGCAAATTATCAACTGCTCTGCTCCTAGAAAAGTTAACCCACAAATAAGTTATGTAGTTAAAAAACAGTCTCCGTAACAAGAGTATATTGATTCCATGCTGACTGGTTGATTTGTATTAGGAGCTCATCATAGATGTGATGTCTTCCAACTAGACTTGGAATACTCTCCTGAATACTCATAATGACATCATTTCTGTTTCTCAGTCCTTTTATCCTCACTTGAAAAGGAGAGAGGCAAAAAATCAACAGGGAGTGAGATAGAAGGTAAGTGTACTGGTAATGAAATTTGAAGATCCCTTTGTATTGCCAAGCTGACAGGTACTTAGCACCTAGTTTCAAATTAAGCCTCTGTTAAAGAAACAGAAGGTATGAACCCCTGTTGCTGATGTGACAGGAAGGAGCTGAACAGGAAACCCCTGTTGCTGACATGACAGGAAGGGGCTGAATAGGGAGGAACAATACTGTATTTAAGGAAAAACCCCAGCTGGGAGAGGCAGAACTTCCTGGGAACCTGTGGTGGTGGAGCTTCTTCTGAGAGCCAGCCAAGCTTCTGAGCGCTTCCAAGGGCCAGCTGGAGCTCCTGAGGCTGCTGAAGACTTCCAAGGGGCAGCCAGAGCTGCCAGAGGAAGTATGACTGTTGTGTTGGTACTTTGTCTGTTCGTGGCTACATTCTGCCTTGAATTCCCAGGAATAGAAACTGTGAAGGATTTAAAGTAGACTGGACACTGTGAGCTTCAGTGTGGAACAGGAACTGCATGGAGAGCTGGACAAGGAGCTGGGAGCTGTCTGCCTTTGAACCTAGGTGACAGTTTGGTGAATTCAGGTAGGAGATGGGACCATGGAAGGGAAACCATGAAAGCTGAAAGCCTGCTCCAAGTCAAGATGAAAAAACCTCTCCATGAATACTGAGTAGTCACTGACCCTGATGTGAGGTTTTGCTTTGGGACTCACTTTGGGAAGAGTTGTGTGATTTGGCCAGATGAGAGTCTGGGCCCTTTAGCTTTGAAAACCAGGATGTTTGTGCTTCCCTCTCTGGAAACTGACTAGGTATGGATGTAATAGTCAGACATGTGGAAGCTTTGTCTACTGAATTGTGTTATTTTTTGTTGAGTAGTAACTGATGGAAGGTACTTTGTGATTGAATTAAGGACTATGTGATTGACTAAATGAATGTACTACACAGGGGTGGAGTACTTTGACTTTTGTATTTTGTGACCTTTTAGAAGGCAATTGAATGATTGATTGAGCTACTAAGTGACTGACTAAATGATTTACTTTGTTCAAAACTACGTGACCACTGTGGCGAAAACGATGTGGCCATTTAAGTGATAAGTTGTTGTGAATGCCTTATTTTGATTTTCTGTGATTAATTGTAATATTGTGAATGTTATACCTTGATTTACTGTGAACGTTTTGCTCTGATTTGTTATTGAATAAACAGTGTGTTCACAATACTATGTAATCAGAACCTTGAAAGCTGTTCACAGTAGCATTCTTCTGGAAAGCTGCTTGTGTGCTTTACAGTAAGTGAGGAGGTAGTAAGAGATTCCTAGCTGCCCTCTGAGAATTCAAGTACCACAAATAAACTCACAGATATGATTGCTGACCCACTTTAATTGATCTTTAAAAAATAGTGAAGAACAGAAAAGGTTCCATGAGCCTGAGGAGCTAGCACCATAGATTCTAGGGACTGAGTGAGACAGAAGCAGAATGAGAGACACAGAAAGAGAGGATATCATGTGGATTGTTTATGGTCCACAGTGACTCCTTCATTATATTTTTTACACTTTCTATGGAATGGGAAAAAAAATGTGCACATTATACCTTGAGTGTTTGAGATGTGGGAATTCCTCACTCACTTTTCTGGAGACCTAGACCTAAGTTATTTTCTGGGATTTCTTACAGACCATAATGGGTGGAGGCAAAATGAGCTATAGTTATGATCTGGGGGAACACCTTTCAAGAATGGACTCATCCTATGGAAATTCAAAGCTCAGCAGTGTTGGGACCTGGGTTGCATATCTAACTATATGATTGTCTAACCTAGAGGTCTCTAAAGTGAAGTACATTCATTCACACCAGAGTCTAAGGAATCTCTCTGTTGCATTCCAGATATACACACCTCAGGGAGGCAGTATGTCTCTTCATCAGGCACATCAAGCTGACCTACAGCTGCTTCAAGAAAGATCAGTAACCCACAGAATAAACTTAAAGTCTACATAAAGACAAAATGAATTGCATGGTGAAAGCATACTGAAAATGAAAAAAAAAATGCAAGTATTAATGCAAATAATAGGGGGAAGAGAAATAAATCAGGCATTTATCCAATGACCATCCTTATGCATATAGTTTACATCAGGCATTTCTGAATCTCATTTTAAAAAATCACAGACATGAAAGAAGCACTGAAGAATTTACCAAGGCACTGTGGTGTATTGGAAAGAACATTGGCCTTGTGTTTAAAAGAATTGAATATAGAATCAGAAACTGTAGATATGAGGTTCAGCTCTGACCATCAGTAGCAGTATGACTTTGGGCAAGCCATATAACCTCGAAGGGACTCAGTTTCCTCATATGTAAAATGAGTGAATTTGACTAGATAGCCTCTGAGGTCCCTTCTAGCTCTGAATGATACTATGTTTCAGTGATCTCAAAGAGTTGTTTCAATGAAATTTCTAAATTATACGGCTCTATATAAATTTGAGTTATTCTTATTTCACTCTACTGTGGTTAAACCATGCAGTAGGAAAGGCAAATGGTGTGGTGAGGACCTGCATTTGAATTGCACCTTAGTCACTTCCCAGCTGTGTGATTCTATTATTAGCTTCTGTGAGTAATAGTCATTCTGTGTATAAAATGCTCATAATAATAGCCTCTACCTCACAAGTTGAAGTGAATATCAAAGGAAATAATGCACGTAAAGGATTTTGCAAATTATTAAGTGCTGTCAATAGCAAAAATAAGTTATTACTATTTCATTTGATTCTTCTCATCCTTCTGTTCAGTGGGGTTCAGATAGAAAAAGTCGAGATAAATTACTTTCTAGCTACTATTCTTTTATGTTTATGCTTGGCAACTACTGATAAAAATGATTGATTTTTATAATTGAATGAAAGTATTGAGACAATGCAGAATTATCCTCTGTGGATTCGCTGAGAGCACTTTTGGGACCATTCTAGAAACAGAATGACAGAGGTGATAAGTATTTCTTCCTACTCTTACATGACTTTGATATTTTTCCACTAGATTTCCATATTTTGGGGGCTTTTCATCTCATATAGTTTGAGAGTTATGGATATCATGCATGGTGACATCTCATAAAAGTATTGTTCTTAAATTTTTATGGATCTCAAAGTTACATTGAGGCAATGGTGGACAGTGGTTATATCTATGAGGGTGCTTTACCTAGAGTTCAATTTGCTATATTCTGAAGGAAATTTTGTATTTGTAGTATGTATTGTATTTGTACTCATAGTATGTAAATTTGTAATCTGTCAGTGCATTAAAGATAGCTGGCTTCAGTCATATACTTCTGGCCACTTGATTGTGTCTCTAGGTATTCAATAGGTACTATATTTTTGCAACGTGGACCAATAAGTTTCATATTTTCTACTATTTCCTTGCAAAATTTTCATGACTCTAGGATCCTTAAGGATAATTTTTTGGTATTTTTGGTAGCAATAATCTGATCTATCACAGTTCTAAACCCCTTCATTTCTGTGAACAAATCTGTGTGATTCCTCTCTTTGTTCAACACTTTGTCAATATTCTGTTAGCCAACATTCATATTTATGTCATTATAATTATTGTCATTCTTCTTACTTTATATTTTATGGAGTTCAAATAGAGACACTGCCATGGATCAGTATCCTACCATTGTTTTCTTATACTTAATGGGTGAAGTGATGCACATGTACATCAAATGACTTTTTTTTGTAATTGAATAGAAGATTGGAATGCATACGTATTATCATCATCATTAATGTGATTATTCTCTTTTTGTGTATTTTGCTCTTTTCAGATTGTAACAGTACTGGGATGAGTCACTATAATGATATTTTTCTTTTATTTTTAATGTTCTGAGGACTGTTACAGAGGTGGATAAAATAGTTCCTTTGTTGAATTAAAGAGAAGTGTTGAGTTGTAAATTCATCTTCTTAATGCTCACTCATAGCCTTTGGGGGACCGTCAGAAGCAAAGAGAAAATGAATAATATGCACCTCCTCTTCTACCCACATAATTTAGATTTCTTCCAATTGTCCCTATCTTTTGAAAGTTATTTCTTCCACGTAGCTTGGGGATTGTGTATCATAGTGGTGACATCGATTAAAATACAATCCTTAATTTGTTATAGATCTATATTACATAGGAGTAATTATGAGCAAAAATCTGTGTGGGATAATGCTATAGTACTACTACAGTATATTGATTGGATCCTCAAGGAAATTTTGAGGTCTTTTTTCATAGTATGGAAATTTTTCATATGTAAGTCCATGAAAGACAGTGAGTTTCTGATGCAGAATTCTAGCCATCAAGTCGTATCTTACTTGGTACATTGTAGATGCAAAATTTTTGATACCTGAAGTAATATATTAAATAGTTTCTAACGTTTCCTTGTATAATTTTTATTTTTTCAATGGGTCTGGGCTTCTTAGGGATCTCCTATCTCTGATTTCTGGTGGAAATACTGTGGTCTTTTATATTATTAAATTATTATTATATGTATTACTGCAAAGCTTTTTTTTCTTGATTCTTCTGCTTTATAGATAGAGAGTTCTACAGGAAGTACATCTTTTCAGGAATTAATATTATGATGATAGAGGTTGTTATTATCTTAATATTTATAGTAAATTTCACATTCCCCACTCATATGTTCCTAAGAGGCAAATCAGCCTGGTTGCATTTGAACAGCCCTGACTGTGCAGAACCTTTGCCAAACATTAACATTATATCCCGAATATCATTTAATGACATACTTTGCTGGTTCCTTGCCGCATTACTGGAGTGAGACTCCAGAATTCAGAAGGATTAGGAGTCCTCAGATAACAATGAGTTTGTGGGTGCTCAGGGAAAAACTGCAGTTCCACTAATCTCCCTTGGAGAAGCTTTATAAATGATAGCTTTCCAATGCCTCAGAAGAAACCTTCACCACAATAAGGTATTACCTCTCAGGAGAGCAATTTACATGTGGGCTCCTGCTGATGCTAATGGGGCCTATGAAGGTAAATCCCACTTTGCCATTTTGAACTTGTGCCCTATCTCATCTTCATTCCACCAACAACTATTTCTACTTATAAGCTGGCTATGAAAGATGGATCATTTCTCCTTTAGCATAAAGCATCAAGCACTCTATTGTTACCTCTTTTAAAAAGTATGAGCTTTACAGAACTCATTGTCTATGGGATATCTGTTGAAAAGGAACTTTGGAATGGAGGGGGGCAATCAATTGACTAACACTTGTACACAAATGCTTATAAAATTTTTCATGGAAATAGTAGAATTGTGCATACATAAAAAACAATAGAGCTAATGAAATGCAAACTCCTTTTTTTTTCAGAAGAAATTCTAAGAGTAAACTGTGAGAATAAACAAGCTAGGAGAAATAAAGCATTTTAGTTATTTGAAGTAACTAAGCTCACATAATAGCTTGGTGGTAAATATAAGGCTTGGATTATGATTTAGTCTTTCTGACAAATATTGTAATGTCTGGGAACTATGTCAATTAATTATCTTTTTTGCACTATTTGCTGACTTTACAATACTGGAAGTTACCTCAAATGTTATCTAGCCCAATTCTTTTATCTTGCAGATGAGGTAACTGAGACCTAGAGAGGTTAAATGGCTTGCCCACCTGCCCAGGTAATAAGTAGCAGAGCTGAGGTTGAATGTTGATCTTGATACTATCTTGAATTTATTGCAATCAACACAATGATATCTGTAAGCAAGAGCATGTGAAGGACCTAGATATAAAAAAAATCTCTCTCCATGTGAATTCTGTACTGGATATTTTCTATGTCAGCAACAGTCAACTGTAGAAAGCTTACATCTACCTACTTAATATTGTTTTTGAGACTGACATGTCAGATTCATTGAATAAATCATCTCCGCTGATACCAAGTTACCAAGGAATATTGTATAATTTTAGCATCTACATGGGAGACATAAATGGAAGAGAGATTTTATGTTATATGTTGCTCTTAAAAATCTAATGTTGGGAAAATAATTAATTAATAATAAATGGTGGGCTCTTTTACTCCTTTCAGTCAATTGTCCTCTGCTAAAGACATGCTGTTCTGTCATTTGCAAAAGCCTACCCATTGTTTTTATATATTTTCATGAAGGCTATATTTTATAGGCATGTATGATTCTCATTTTAAAAATTATAAAAATAAGCAGTAGCATAATCAGTAGTTACTGGTAGTTACTGATTTCTTCTCAATCACCTTTTAAAAACATGGTTTTTTGCCAGCAAAGATGATCATGGTTTTTTTTTTTCTCCCACTCATTTTCTTTTACTTCTTGAGAGAAGCTAATATAATGCTTTTACATTTTTTTCACTGACAAAACTTATCTTTTCTTTGTAAACAGGTCTGTTAATGGTCTGATGATTATCACACAGATGAATTCATTTGGTTTTCCCACCTTTGTCTCCATTAAAGCCAGTTCTACTTTCTCTTATAGCACATTAGGGATTGGGTTCAACTATGACAATTCGTCTGTCAATGATGAGCAGAATAATTCATTAGAGAAATGCTAACAGATGGATTCCATTCCAGTTTCCTCTTGAAATACTTTTGGGGATTGTGTATCATAGTGGTGACATCGATTAAAATACAATCCTTAATTTGTTATAGATCTGTATTATGTAGGAGTAATTATGGGCAAAAATCTGTGTGGCATAATGGTGTAGTACTACTATAGTATATTGATTGAATTCTCAAGGAAATTTTGAGATCTTTTTTCATCGTATGGAAATTTTTCATATGCAAGTCCATGAAAGATAGTGAGCTTCTAATGTAGAATTCTAGCCATCAAATCATATCTTACATAAATTTGTTCACACATTAAACTTCCTACAAACTTGTTTATTTTTCAACCACTCCTTATTGTATCACATTGCAATACTGATCATAATATTCTACTATCTTCATAATATTTGTAAAATGAGTCTCCAATCTAAACCTTATTGCCTCTTGCTATCATGTCTCTGCTCAAGTTATTGCTGGTTTCTAGGTTCCTTTGGCATCTGCTCTGTAGCAACTGTTCTACACCAGTTAAATTTTCACTGGAAATGATCATAGTGTGACTTGATATATTTTCTTGATTCCATTTCCTCTTTTTAGCATCAATAGCTTATGTGAACAGGTATACTTATTGACATGATGGTTTCACTTTATATCTTCTCATCTTTATTCATTCTGATTTGGTGCTAGTCTTTAATCTCACAAGATGATCTGACTGTACACAAACAGCTAATCAATTCATAATTACATTACTAGTTCTTTTCTGTCTCAAATATAGCTAATTTAACGTTTGATATATGGTATTGTTTGGAACTCTGGTGAGTCAGGCAGACAATAAGCATTTATTAAGTGCTTACTGTATGTCAGGCACTAGCTAGACAATGGAGATACAAAAAGAGCAAAAGACCATCCCTATCCTTGAGGAGTTAACAATCTAATGGGCTAGACCACAAGAAAACATAATATGTACAAAGAAGCTATAGTTTCAGAAAGATGGGATTTTATTTGGAACTTTAAGGAAGGCAGAGAATCCAAAAGCAGAGATGATGAGGGAGAGCTTTCCAGACATTGGAGGCAACCAGAGAAAATGCTTGGATCTCCACATATGCAGCAACTTCAAACTTTCTTCTCAAAGAAACTCTGTGTCATAGAGGCATGTCCACAAGTTTTTTGGCCTCTTTTGATTCTTATTTCAGAACCATATTTTCTAATATATTTTCTCCACCCAGAATATTTCCACTGAAGTTACCATATATTAATGTATATGTTGGCTTAGTCTGAAGGATCTTATTCAATCCTCCTTAGAATTCTTTACTTATCCATCCTCATTGAAAATATTGGTGCATACATGGCAATTTTCTTTGTGGTGGTCTTTTTGCTTATGTTCAACATGAATTCTGAAAATGAAGCAACCAAATATTCCATGAAAAAGATAATTCTTTGTGCCTTTGGGCCCATGATAAAACTTCTTCTACCAACTATTTTACTTGCTTTCCCAAGAACCTCTGAGTCATCCTTCAACTTAGTGAAACCTCTTTATATCTACTCATTACATCTATAAAGATCATGTCAGTATTGATAAATCTCATTTCTCTCACTGGGATATGCAATCATTGGACAAGAATCTCATACAGAGTACCAACAGTTAAATTAATGGTCATAGATGATCTAAAAACTAGATTTTTCAGTAATCTTTGTCTTTTAGCAATGAGCCACAAGAATAAAAGGAGGTTATATAGGAATAATGAATCATTTCATAGTTTTCTTTGTTTCATAGACTACCAAAGTCACTTAGTGGCCAACTTGCTGATATTCAACTTCTCTATACTTTGACTGACCCATGGGAAGTAGACATAATCTAGTATAAGAACCTTACTCAAAATCTTTGTAGCATTTTATGATGTTCTAATGACATATGGAAACTTTGATTACCATTGATCACATTCTTTTCAAAACTTCTTGTTTACTCCTTCATTGAAATAGATTTCTACACACAGGGCTGTTTTGAACATTATAAGTAAACTGATCAATCCATCTATCACATCGGCCAAATAACTACTATCATCAGTAAATGACCATCTTAATAAATATACCAAGTCAGTTTTGTTCTTCAACTAGTCTCAGTCAACTAGCTACAGAGAACTATATAAATAAAAGATGTCCAGGTTATTCAATCTCTCCCCTTTCTCGCCATTGTGCATTCAGAGTTTCCAAGATATCCATTCCAGACTCTCTATTCTAAATGCTTTCCACCACTCCCTTGTAGAGCTTGGTCAATAGGTTCTCCTATACCATTGTGCTTCACTCGTTAGCAAGGACACTGCTCCACAATAGGGCCCCTCGCCTACTACGTTCCTGATTATGCAGCCCACCACTAATCTATACTCTCTCTTGTTGACTTTTTTTTTCTACATTTGCCTGGAAATCTCCTTCCTTCTTGTGTCCATGCTCTCCTACTTCTCCAGGTTCCAGTTGCCCCTAAGGATTACAACTCCCTACCCTCTCCATAGGAAAATTGAACTTTTCAAGAAGCAAATCCCCTGGGTCTCATCTATTTTAAGATCCTAATCTCTGTTCACAAACCATCTCTCTTCACCAATAAAAGCATTCATCAGTGGAATCCCCTCTCACCTCCAAAGTAAGACCTCCCTCCTTTCCCTCTCTTTTCAGTCATTCGCCTCTCCTCCTCACCCAATGTCTTGTAGGTATTTCTCCTTCTAACAACACAGAAGTCACATTCCCTTCATTGCTAGCCCTTGGTTTAACCTGGGAGCATCACTCATTCCTCTCTATCCTTCGTTCTCCTCCCCCTTTTATGTCACCTCCCAGGTAATGTAGCCCCACAAGAGAAGCATTTAAGCAGAGTTTTGCCACATTCTATCCATAATGCCTCCTTTCTGCTTCTTCACTGCTACCTATAGCAAATTTCTACCTTCACCCAGTCTCCTTGTGTACATTTATACAGAAAGCTCTTACTGGTCTCTTTGTTGTCGCTGTATAGCTATTACTATCTTTGCCTTCTACATGAATTCACTTATGCATTTCTGTTGTCTGGTTGTCCAAGACAAATGATTTCTTTACTTCTGGTTTTCTTTCTAAATAGGGGACATGGGATACAGGCTAAGATGGTGAGAAGCAAACAGTAGCTTCTCCAAGCTCCCCAAGAATTTCATCATTAAAAGCTAAAAAGTAAATTTGAGCAGATTTAAGAGTGACAGAACCCATTGGGAGATGGAGAGTGACAGATTCCCAGCCCAGAAAAGTGCCTACTCAGGTTGGGGCAGGGAGAAGGCTGAGCACACAGGAGTGGCACCAGCGGGGACCTGAGAGTGGAGTGCAGCAGACTGAGAAGCCCCACCCAGCAGACTCACCCAGAAGGAGGCTTCTGCAGCCATCTGGCTGCAGAGTAGAGGACCAACGGAACTGGGTAGGAGGGAATGCGGGGTGCATAGCAGGGTCAGCAGTTTTTCCTGGGGCTAGCAACCCACGGCCTGGATTTTTGAAACTACATACCCTGACTTCCAGAAGTCAGAATGGAAGAATGAAATCTAGGTGCTCTGATCCCCCTCTCTGACCCAGAAAAGTCAAGAGGTAAATGCCCTATCTAGAGTACATTCTTGCATAAGTGTAAACAGCCCCAGGCTTGGAAATCACTGAGGAAGGGGGAAAGGAGATTGTATGGAGCCTAAGCCCAGATGGGTGGAGCCAGCAATCTCTAACAACAAAAGCCCAGGTGTGCTTTAGAACCACCTGGCCAATCTGCAAATTACAGCCCTGCCCTTCTACTACAGTGAGCCTGCCTGAGAAGCAGCCCAGAGAAACAGGTGGAAACCTGAAGGAGCCAGACCACCTCCCCACCCCCATAAGTTACTCTGTGAGCCTCAGGTAACACAGGGGAAACATTGAGAATCCTGGTCCTGGCCTCAGCCCACACACTCAGAGGCCACAGCTCATGAAGTCAACAACCAAACCCCTACCTCCCAGCCTGAGAACCTCAGTACTCCTGCACCCCAGAAGCAAATATCCACTATAAAACCACAGGATGTAGGCAACCACAATGGGGAAGAAGGAAACTGCAAAGGCTAGAAACATCAAATCATTCTGTAGTGAGCAAGAACAACCAAACTCAGAAGGCAACACAAACTCTACACACACACTGCAGACCACAGAAGGAAATGTGAATTGCTATCAAGCCCAAAAAGCATTCTTGGAGAATCTCAAGAGGGATTTTAAAAATGAAATTAGAGAGGTAGAAGATAAATTTAAATCTACGGTGCCCAAATTGGAAAAAAATTTCACAGAAGAAAACAAAGCTTTAAAAAGTAAAATTGGAGAACTAGGACAGGGATCCAAAATCTAACCAGAGAAAAATAGCTCCCTAAAAATGAAAAATGAGCATATGCAAAAGGAGCACCAAAAACTAATTGAGGAAAATAATTCACTAAAAATTAGAATCAGTCAAATTGAAGCCAAGGACTCTATGATGCAACGAGAGTCAGTCAAACAAAACACAAAGATTGAAAAATTAGAAGAAAGTGCAAAATATCTCACTGGAAAAACAATTGACCTGGAAAACAGATCTAGGAGAGATAATCTAAGAATTATCAGCCTACCAGAAAGCCATGATGAAAAAAGCAACCTGGACAGCATCCTTCAAGAGATTGTCAAAGAAAACTGTCCTGAGGTCTTAGAATCAGAAGGGG